>JAMPIV010016799.1:0-85000 GCA_024509875.1 Oreohelix idahoensis | reverse complement strand
ATATATATATATATATATATATATATATATATATATATTAAATATATATATATAATATATATATATATATATATATATATATATATATATATATATATATATATATATATATATATATATATATATATATATATATATATATACAGGAGCCTCAGTTAATAACATAAGTTAAATTTTTCTCAAAAATAATTTTTTTCTTTTTGGACTTAGAAATTTTGGGATTGGTTTGTCTTGTATGGGTAGTACTCATGGAAAACAATATGTGGCTGTCTGACCGAATACTTGAGCATTTATTCGTGCTACAGTCTAGTCACATATACTAAATAAATAAAATACCATTCCCTATAATAAATAAGAAGAATCCTTAACTAAAATAAAAAAAATAACACGAGAAACTTAAGGGTAGGGGTACAAAGTGGTAGAACATCAACTAGGTCAGCGTTTGAGAAAAAGCACGCTAAATTTACCCGACAGTTGTCATAGAAATAAGGATGCAGACTAAAGATAGTGACATCACGCCTTCAGCACGTGATGTTTATCCAATGAGAAACGTAGCTAGCTCAAGCTCACTACGATTTTGGTCGGCGAGAAAGAATCGCCCGGCAGTTCCTGAAGAGATGAGCCAAGTAGGAAAACATGTCCTACAGATCTCTATAGTTGAGATTATCAACAGTTTTGCTTAAAAAGTATTCTCATATTGTTGAATAAAAAAAAGTATCGTCAATTTTGACACATGTAAGTAATTACTCTCGCACTGCCGTGATATGTTTTCAGCTTGAATATACTATACATTACAAAAGAGATAAATGGACAAAATAGAAATAGAAGATGAAGCTTGGACTAGGGAACAAAAGGACTGCATATATTACGAAACCTTGAGAATCCAGAGATTTCAAAACACATGAAAAAATGTTATTATATGAGACATATTATTTTGGAATGGCATTAAACAGGAAATATGCACCTCAGGAGAAAATACGACCAATTATTGTATACTGTATAAAATGTAACATATGTTGACTTTTGTTTGAGAACCCTTGGAACCAGTTATGGAAGTTAATAAAATAAAATGGAAATGAAAAGGATTGTTGAGGATTTGTGTGCTGGTTGGATAGTATAGAGACCTTGTCATGTTTCGTCAACGTATTTACCACTAAAGCTGTCTACCAGTACCACCTGTAGAAGGAAGTAAATGGAACGAACCGCTGTACCCAGTTAGGGTGTGAGTATCAACACCTCTAGCGAGAGCTTTAAGCCAGTATAAAATACTCACCTAGACCTGAAATCCTAAACCATTATAAGTTATAACAAAATGGTATCTTGGAACCAGTCTTAAACAAATACACCCGGCTACATATTACCATAACTGGTACTGTGCCCAGTCCCACAAGGACATAACACTGAAACACTGGGTGGGACGGTTACATTGGCTTGCATTTAAAGGATCATCACATCTGGTCCCAAGCTAGGAGTAAGAAGTGTGTGGCATACTGTGCGTTCCCCGCCATCCAAAGAGGCTCTCCAACTATGCAGAGCTAAAAATACTGTACTCTGGTTCTGGGCTCTCCCAAGGAATTATCACGTCCTGCACCTAGCCACTTCTCAGCTTCCCCCTGCCTATCACTGGGTCTATAGTGAGATCCTTCTGCATACAATGAACCAGGTCAAAGCTAAAGAATGTTTCTGGGCTCAAGTAACTTCTCCAAGCTTAGGGTGCAATGATGGGTTCTCAACACATTTCCCCTCAGAGGGAATCCCTGGAAGTTTGTAGGGGATTTCAAGAGCCAGTGAGGATGTAATTAGCCTCATAGATATAGGTTCATTTCCATATATAGATGTTGTAGCATTGTGCATAGCTGGAGGTCATATAAGGATGACTCCAGATATGCATCCATGCATTGCTTACAGGGATAAAATTTGTATATGGGGTAGATTGGTGTCTTTTTAGTTGTCTTGCAGCGGTAACAACTGGAAAGCAGGCTCATATGTCTTCATTGCTTTGACAGCTCGATTTATATCACATCTTTTTATTTTATTTTTTCACATGTCTAAGCATTTATTGTTGCATTTAGTTTGTAGTTCTACAGCCTTAGTTTTGTCATTATTAATTTTTTTAGTGGGTTGTCATAATGTAACATATGGACATTAAAAATTTGTGAAAATGCTCAGATTTCTCAGGTATTCATATTCTTGATGCACTAGTTCCACTTATACATATATTTTTATCACATGAAATTGCTGAAAGTTTGCATTCGTGAGTCACGTGTTGCATTGTCTGATGTGAACTCTTGTTGTTGTAGGATTTCTGTAATGCTGTCTATCCATCTGCCTCATGTTATTCACTGTGCCCTTGTAGTAATTTTAATTTGCTGGGGAGGTTAAGATGTTATACCTAACAAGAAAGAAAGCTGTGTATGTATCAACCGTGTGAGGTCAAGCAAATGTAGGCCCCTGACTCTAATAGATGAAGATGATGATGAAGTATTATCAGGGAACCTAGCGCTACCTCCCTAGATCTCACACGGTCTGTATTTTGGTTCTAGTGGCTGGTGTATGATGTGACTAGTGTTTAGGGCTGAAATGACAATGGTGGTACATCAACACAATACACTTTAACTCACTATAAGTAAATGAATAAGACTGTGGTTAAAGTTTTCTTTAAAAATTGAATTCTTTTTTTTTGTGTACAATTTTAATCTGCCTGTCCTGCCATCTCTTTTGGACAGGTCTTTGAAAATGAGGAAAATATATCTTACATATACTTGTTTAACTAAAATTTTAGGACTCTTTGTCCAATAAGTATAATGTCACTATATTGTTCCTGTAGGTGTATTCACAGACTAATATTTAATACTACTAGTGTTAGTCATTTGTTAGGAGGAGCTGTTGTTTCATCACGCCCCATATAATTATGTTTATTCTTTGGAATAACAAGTATATTTATATGAAGTGTCAGAAGTCCCAGATGTTGACACATCACCTGGGATTCTTGGTGGGAAGATAAGAAGTCAGTATGACGCTGCAGGATAAATATCAGCACACACAAGCTCCTTCTGGCTATCTGCTGACGGCATAAACTTTGTATGTAGACTTTCTGTCTTTAAAATCACTCATCAGGTTTTCTGTCACCGGCTGGTAACAGGAAATAAAACCCTGCAATAAAAGACACCCTGGCCTTTTCATATCTGATCACAATTTCTTATCACTATTGTACACATGATGGTATGGGGTCAGCCTCGTGTGCATACAAGTGCACCAGCCCCTAATTTATATGACTCACACCCTTCTGTGACCACACCTCAGGTCCCTATGGCAGATACGCCACTGTACTTTTACATAGTTTTCTTCAATACAATAACGTGGAGTAACCACATCTCCTTTTGTATGATTTTCTTTTATTTTCTTAATTATAAACGCTCTAGGCATGTTGAAGAGTGTTCATGGAACACAGAAGCTTACTAACATCTTCTGATAAAATAATATTAATACAAAATCATAACAACATGCAACAGTCAAATACAGTTCAATGTGAGGACTCAATAATGGTTGCTCCCGGCATGTCCTTCACTTTTCCCAATAGCAGTATCTAACTTTGGCAGTTTTAATCAAGCATATTAATACATAAAGCATTCTTACCACAAATTCAATGAAATATGTCACTAGTAACGTTGACTGGCAAAAATATGGCCTCAGTTTTCTCTGCCCTGTCAAGACTGCGAATTTAATTTATTTTATAATTTATCACATCTGCTCTCATCGTACTTGTTGATATAAATATTTCTTGTCAAATGGCTACGAGACTTCTACTCCTTGGCCTTGAAAAAACCAAAAACAAAATTCCAAACAGACTATGTGTCTCGTAGTCCATTGGTCAGTCTGCTTTAGTTATGCCAATACAAAAAGATGTTTAGTTTTGGTTAACATTTTCCTCCCCCCCCCCCCCCCCCCCTTTACTCCTATACTCTTACACCACTCAATCGGATTTGACTTACTCCAATGTCTCTTTTTTGACTTTCGTCCCCAATAACGTTATGGATAAACGAGCAAGAACAAGTCTGTTCGTCTTATCGTTCTTAGACATATAGTATTATGTCAATATCTTGGCTAATAATTGGACTACCATATATATCAAAACATATTATTGCTCAGGAGACACCAAGCTATGCTAACATATGACCCTTATGGTCAGTTTCATTATGGTTTTGATTTTCAGTTTTGTCACTGTTAATCGTCAATTATAACTTTTACACAAGTCGGCCATCTTCCCCATTCATTCAAATACCAACTTGTTTGGGTTACGTCAGAAATTTACCACTAGGAGGAAATTGAAAACTGTCTGTGTGTTTATATATACTGGCGTGTCCCACAGATCTGGAAATTGTCCGGATTGCTACAATTAGTGGTGTAAAAGTTAAAGTATTACGTTAATTCAGGTGGTAGTTTGGTGTCACAGTTCTGGCAGAACTTTAATTATAAGTCTTGCCTCAGTTTCGTGCAGCAGATCGGGCAAGATATTAAAATGTTAATTGTACGTCTCGAAACCGAAACTAGAAAGCGTATTAGATTTTACGGCTAATCATTTTTTTATCATTTCCACTGCACAACAGGCAGCGCTCTGCTGGCGTCGAAGACGACAATAGTCAGACACATAAGGGCGGGTTTATTTATTATCATAGGACTAAAATCTTACTGAATTTATCGATTATTTCACAGATTTCGCTACAGCCCTTCTACTTCATACAGGATGTAGTTCCTAAAATTTGTCTCATTCTGTCTCTCCTGATAACATTAATGGCTCTTCTCATCTCACAAGATGCAATTTTCATCTCCCTTGCTTTAGTTAGGGACCATGTTTGACATTAATAGCAAATAGTTGGTAAGAATATATTATTATTCAGTTGTCATTTAGTTTCTATACTGATATTCTGATGTTTGAATAATGGTGACAGTTGGTAAGTCATTGCACTTGCTATCTAACATCTTGATTCAGTTTCTCTGTCAAGTCTTCCAATTTTTCTGTGAAAATGCTTCCTAGGTATTTGAATGCTGGAACCTGTTTAAGCTTGATATTGGCTGCTGCCCTGGCAAAAATTAGGAAACCTACCCACTACAAAATGTTCATAGTGTGATTTCTATACAGTATATATACACATTAGGATTCTCGCCGATGCTACGTTGTTTGTGCACTGCGCTGAGATCCTCCTTGTGTGATCTAAGGGAGGAGATCGGAGCACTGATGGCGTTGTCCTTGTGCAATGAAGGTAATCCTTAAAAACCAAACCGAGCTTGATGTTATTGACATGTATGTGAAATGGGCTTGGTGATCTGCTGATTTTCATTGTGAATCATTCTCACAAAATGACTAAGCAAACTTTATTTCTCCTTTCTCATCACAATTTTGATGGAGGACCTAAATGCGAAAATAGGAACAAACAACACCGGCTTTGAAGAAATCATGGGAAAGCATGGATTAGGTATGATGAACGAGAATGGGGAACTATTAGCTAACTTCTGTGCTTCAAATCAATTAACTATAGGAGAAGCATATTTCCACATAAAAGAATGCATAAAGCAACGTGGATATCACTAGACCACAGAACTGAGAATCACATATGCATAGGTAAGAAGGTTAGGTCATCTTTGCATGATGTAAAAGAATGTAGAGGAGCAGATGTGGTATCAGACCACCATCTTCTGCTGGCTAAAATAAAATTAAAACCCAAGAAATTTACATCAGTAATGTGCAAGAGCTAAGAGGAGTGGCGTCACAACGAACAACTTGGAGAGCACTGGTTTCTGCCTTATGCGCCGTGTTTGGCGCTTAAAGAATTTATTATTATTATTATTATTATATAACTATAGACAACAGTATAATGTGGGATATCTAAGAAATCAGAAAAATTTTCAATCACAGTATCCAACAAACACCAAGTACTCCAACAGCTGGAAGATGAAACAGATACGGAAGACCACTGGCAACAAGTAAAAAATATATGGAACAAGACATGTGAAGAAGTACTGAGAAAAAGAGATCAATAGCACAAGGCATGGATAACAACAAAAATCATTAGCAAGATAGAAGACAGGAAAAATAAGAAAGCAGATTTAAACAGAAGCTCCAAAGTCAAGGCTCATGAAGTGTACATAGAAGCAAACACAGAAGTAAGAAGAAACATCAAAAGAGACAAGAGGAAGTATATTAAAGAGATGGTAGAGGAAGCTGTAGCCAAAGGAAATATGAGGGAGCTGTACAACAACACAAAGAAGCTAATAGGGGAATTTAAGCAAGCAAATGGCCTCATAAAGATAAAAGTGGAAAAATGCTTAATAATGTACAAGAACACATGAAGAGATGGACAGAACATTTTGAGCTCAATAGACCAGCTCCAACTAATCCTCTAGACATCCAGCCAACAGAAAAGGAGCTACAAATCAGCTGTGAACGACCAAGTAGAGAAGAAAGCCATAAAGCTTCTGAAAGATGGAAAAGCAGCTGGTCCAGATTGCATTCCAGCAGAGGCCATCAAAACAGATATAGATACTCTAAAGAGATATTATACAAACTACTTTGCAAAGTCTGGGAGAGAGAGGAAATACCAGCAGAATGGAAGGAAGGTTATCTGGTCAAGTTGCCTAAAAGGGAAATTTACAAGAGTGCACAAATTATAGTTGTCAATCATTTAATAAATGTGACTTAAGTTTGCAAGCATTGCCAGAATGTTCTTCTCAGAGTTTGATTCATTCCATTATTTGTGTTCTGATGTAGAACTAACACAAAACCCCCTCAACCCTTTAATAACCGATACAGTTTTAGTTAATTACTAGCTTGTGTATTAACTCCGGGATCAATAAACAAGGGCAATAAAGTGGAAGCGCTGCGTTGAAGACATGGTACACAATACAGGAATGTACGCGTATTTTTGGGAACTGACGAGTCTAAGATTTCATTAACATTTTTTTGTAATTTTTACTTGTTCTATGTGTTTTAAACTTTTATGATGTGTAATTCAGTGACTGGAATGAAATTGAAAAGCAAATAATCTACACACACCTTTTGTTTGTTCGTTAATTTAAAAAAAAAAAAAAAAAAGCTTTCGGGTTTTCCCAATTCAGCTCTAAAATCATGTAACATATAAAGGATTTTTTTTTCTCTAACCAGCGGCACTCGAGCTTTCCTGCCCTTTTGGCCCAATGACATGTCATTGCGAGGCTTGGGGGGAGAAGGGAGTGGGGAGGGGGGTCAGTGGACTTTCCTTCCAACCCGGTCAGGAGCTTCGCTCCTTCCCACCCACACTGGATTTATGTGCAGAAGCCGTTCAGGTTATTCAGTAAAATCCCGGTCGTAAACAATCCTTCAAACGCTGACGCCCGGGCTTGAACCTTGAAAACCTGGTCGCCAGTACAACGTTGTAGCCATTACACCAGCGCGGCTCCCAACATATAAGGATTAACATATATAACATCCAACATATGATTGACGTTCATTCATTCCTAGGAAACAGGAAAACATGTAAGTTTTTAGCGCTGTGCGTCGTTTCATATTGCCTACTGAGAGTTATCATACAAAAACAAGTGCTCATTAAGTTTAACTTAAAGACAATATATAACTGTCGGACGTGTCATTAAATTGTATTTTTATTTGTTTTGTTTTTTTAAACGCGTGAAGCGTAAACATAAAACTGCATAGCGAGACTGGTCAGTACATGAAACGTGAGCTTAGGGTCGGGTGATGAGTTGTTAATTAAATGTATAAGTATTAATATGATGCAAATGGTGTTCAAAATAAATATCAAAGGCATTTTTTGGTAATATCGGAATGTAGTTCACCGAACGCTCAGCAGTGAATGTGTGTATTTTCATACCATTTAGGGTTAGGGTTAATCCTAACTCTAACTTACTTACGTAGTCGTTCCTCTTCTACCGTGAGGTGTAGAGGTTTGTAAGAGAAAGTGCCATACCATTATATCGGCTGTCTTCCTCCTGGCTTGGTT
This sequence comes from Oreohelix idahoensis, assembly GCA_024509875.1. Lineage (NCBI taxonomy): Eukaryota > Metazoa > Mollusca > Gastropoda > Stylommatophora > Oreohelicidae > Oreohelix > Oreohelix idahoensis. The sequence continues at coordinate 77,009 of JAMPIV010016799.1, read as the reverse complement.
CCATTGTAGTCCTCGGTCCTTGAAAGATTGTCTAATTGTGTCCACCCAGCGGACTTTGGGTCGTCCTGGAGGTCAGGATCCTTGGCTCTTAGTTTCCCATGCTTGCTGTGGTAGCCGATCTTCTCCCATACTGCAGACATGGCCAAACCATCTCATTTGGGACTGTTCTGCTTGGGTCTGCAGGGGTTGGGTTTTTAGGCCTTAACTCTAAATGGTACGAAAATAAACATATTCACTGCTGAGCGTTCGGCGAACTTTATTCCGATATTGCCAATTAAAACCTGACTTGTGATTTCAAGCACCTGAGAGACGACCTGTAACATTAACAACGCGTAAGTTGGGAAACATCGATGCAAGTGAATTCATGCATTTCTTTTTTTCTATTCTTTTGGATCGACCACTGCACACGGCACCATTGGAAGAAGCCTGCCCTAGAACAGACATTTGAATTGTTTCAGTAACGATTTGTTTTACATGATGAGGTTGCCAACCCCGTGCACAGTCTCACATTAGTCATTGTTTACGGCGTTCCAGAGGGAGCTGTAGCTGTGGCGAACTGAGGGGTGTGGTCCGCCCTGGGTGACAGCCAGAAAGAGGGTGACATCGGACACTATTAAACTAGTATTTACTGTTAAAAATTCACTTGCGAATGTGTTTATTTATAGGAGCAGGGGTGCTGAAGGTAGGATCCGCCCCGGGTGCCAAGTACTTTAGGATCGCCTCTGAGCAGTAGCCCTATTCTGTATTTATCTCCTCAAGATACCCTATGGGGCGATGGGATCGTACGAAAATTTATACGAATCTGTGACACTGTCATTGTAGGCAGATATCTAAGGTTGTGTATCTGCTGTATAATTTTATACGGATACAAATTTTCTTAAATTATACTTCTTAAGATTACTGTTTCAGAATGAACACGGACGTCAACGCCTTTTTCTGTAGGCCCTAATTGCCTTTCAGCACCCGGCGCAGCATAAGCCTTTGATCAAACTCTGATATTGATGACATTCGTTGTAGTTCCTTCCATGTCTTTTGTGTTCTTTTTTATGTCTGTTCTGTTTGAATTTTTGTGGCTTAAATTTCTACAGTATGGAAAGGGCCTAATATCTAATCCTCTTTCGTCGCTTTGTTTGTTTGTTCTTTTTAATAATTACCAAAATAGAATCGACAATACAGTATAATTGTCACTATAGTAGAACAGAGCTCCGCTGTAAACAGACACAACGCAACCAACGTCCTTTTCAGGACGAACGAGGAAGAAGAAGAAGAACAGGAAGGTGGCATGCTTCGGGTACGAAGGTCAAGGCTGAAAACTTTCGTCACGACTGAAAATATAACATTTTCGGGAATGTCCGATTACGTGTCATTGCACAATATCGTAGATCGTCCAAAATCCGAACTTTGTGGAAGTGGGAATAATAGGTAACGGTAGGTCCATAGCAGTAACCGCAGTAGAGGCATTGCCTTCTCTTACGAGAGCAGATTCAGGCACCCATTAACATCTGGAGCCAATTGGACGCTAACCATAACTCGAACTACTATAATTGGAACCGGAGATATTTGCGGAGTTCCCATTAATTCGTAATTTCGAACGCGACGCAATTAGTATCCTGGAGACTGGAAAAAAGGGATACGTGGGGTGATAGTAATAAAAATACCAAGTTGTACTCAGCCGGTTTTAATCATCGGTAACAGGACAAACTGAACTTTCAGTCAAATCATCTTCGAACTTCGTTTCCTTGCTGCCAGGTCTCTCACTTTTCAGCAAGAGGAATTGTTGTGGACATCCTTCAGTTTGTTGCTTGTACCAAGCCGTCGCATTCTCTAGTGCAGCTAATTCCTCTACACGCGTAGGCCCAAAAGCGGTTCGATCTTAAGGATACATCACCACCATTACTTTAAAAAAAATCCCTTTCGTGTTTTAATAGTGGCATATCACAAGTCTGTAGATATATTACAACAGCTATGATTCCACATCGAATCCTACTCAAGTTTTCTATGTTCCACCAGCTCGCTGCTTTTCCGTCCCATTCTACTTCCATAAAGGCCACGCTTCGTCTCCCGATCCGTTGAGAATTCATGGGATGACGGAAACTGGACCCAAGAATATGAATGAATGGTTTGACGAAGCTTATGTTAAACAAAAATTTCCATCACAACGATAGAAAAATATTAAATGCGCGTATGAAAAATTCCGCAGTGATACTACTGACGATGCCGTCTTTTGCTTAAGTTAGTGTTAACAACACAACTCATAGATTTAACTCTCATTGATTTTTAAATGAATGAAGGATATTTAATTGAAATATACTTTCAGCACAGTGGTTTCCAAATAAAAATTGGGTGTAAAATAGTTAGGATCACATCAGCCTTGTATCTTTCAATAAAGGCAAATTGGACAAACCTAAAACAGACTGACAATTTAGCATGAGTGGATTCAAGTAATTATAAAGTTCATATAAATTGTAATTTTTCTAACGGTCAGCGTATTACAATTACATATTTTATCTTAGTGTAATCTTGGTGGCGAATAACATGTACTGTTTTTGCGGTGGGTGAAATTAACATTTTAAACCACTGCTGCTTTGTATGCTCCCGCGTGCATATGAACACACGAAACTACAAAATTATTTATAGGTATCCTCACCAGCTAAGGAACATTGGAGCCGCCACTGCGGAGACTCACGTTTCGATGCGAAACTTTACAATTGTATCCTTGTTTTTAAAATTGTTGTGGCTGACTTTTGAACATGGTAAATTTTGGCTAAGGAAGACTCGCTTTTTTGCTTTGAAAGTGTGATTAAAATTTTAGTCTTCGATTCAACTTTAAAACGTCTGCTTCCTATCAGAGGACGAAGAAGACACTAACTATAGCACGGTAAAATAAAACTGTTTAACAACAAGAAGACAGTCATGACAACAAGATGACACTGCGCAAACTGACCGGATGAGTGTGAGCGAAAATAGACACTTCACCGTCTAGGATAGGGTGGCCGGACGTCCGAATTTCGCCGGATTTGCCCGGCTTTTCCCGCCCAAACTGAGCGTCCGGCCGGATTTTTTTTAAATGTTGAAATATCCGGCTTGTATGTGATTGTCTAAATTACTCACGTGAAAGACACCATTTTGAACAATCTTTACTGGAATCCGATTTTTGAGTACAGAAATTCTGTCACAATTAAGAATTTTTATCTCCGCAAAATGGACGGATCGCGAAAAATTCCAACAACACTACCGTAAGTTGTCATGTTGTTCCATAGTTTATGATAGATTACTATCATATTTTAACTCAGGTTAAACGCTGTTTAGGTTCATTGGATTTGTTAGGGGAAAATATAACAGACAAAACGGCATGAATAAGAACTTGGGGCTGGATTCAGTCACTTATAACTTCGTTGTCTATTGCAAATTACAAATAATGTTAACCTTAGTTCGTACTGCTTTTATATTTATTGCAATTTGTTTATTATGAAAAAATACACGATTAATTGTTAGTATAGACATTTATAACACATAAGGAAGGGAAACCCGAGGCCTGTAAACAGTAAATAAATATTAGACAAACATAAAGGTATACCAAAACCTACCCTCTGTCCTGTACTTACAGTTTTTTAGTCTTCTATAATTTACTAGACACAGTATTAAGGTCTTTGTCTTGTGTGGACGGACCTATACTGTATAATAGGGGAACAACAGAAGGGATCGCGTCATTTATAGGCTGGACTGCCCCTGGTAAACTTCCGGTGTTATGGTGTTGCGGGTCGCACGAATGACCCGTCATCGAAGCATCATTTTTTGGGTGATGCCTAGATGACAGGGAGGATAGTGTGATTCGCTTGCATAGCTAGGCTTTATAACAGCTACAACTCTTTTCAGTACTTCAAAATAGTACTGTATGGTTTTTGTCATCTGTTCTTCAAGTTGCTGATCCACAGTATTTTTATTTGACTTTCTTGTTATCCGACACAACATCGCTCTCTTATGTTCCATGCTGTCTTCATGATTCTCCAGAGTTTTGAGTACATTCATCCAGTCAGAAAACTCACCTGCTGTAAGTGATGTTTGGCATTTAGAAAAGAGTTTGCAAACAAAACAGTATATACAGCCTTTGCTCTTTGAGTAAACTAACCAGGATCTCATCACAGTCTGGCCATTTTTCAATCTTTTTTCAAAATATTTGTTTGAGAAACTTCTGTTTTGCTCCTTGTAAACCCTGCTTGATTCGGTATATACATCATCTGGTTTTTCATTTCGAAAAAAACCTATGTCTTGCATTAAACAATTCTGTATGAAATCATTATCAACTGTTATGGGCCAGTTTTGAAGGTCACTGTATTCTTTGAAATCACTGAATTTGCTTCCTGTTTCATGTTTCTGCTCAGTCTCTGCTTGTTCCGCGGTACTTTCATGTTGACGACTGTGATCGTCATCTGTATCAAAAGCGTCAGCAGTGGGTTGTATATTGCTAGAAAGAGCTCACACAGTTTGTGCACTATCACTGGCTTCAATGGTAAGTTGCTTGGCTTGTTTCAACTGTAGGTGTTAACAAACTTGACATTGCCAAATAGTCTGTTAGTTTTTGACATTTAGAGATTTCGTCGGATCGCTTTTCCTTGAGTTTGTGTTTTTGGTATCCACTTAAGTACTTTCTTGAACTCATTGTTATTCCTCTAGGGTCTTGACCGCTGTTAAAAAGGGACAACAATTACATTAGCCACAGCAGAACAGCCAACTTACCGTGACACTCCACCTTTACAACATCTGTGCTACTGACTCTCAAACTTTGGGATTGTTGAAATATATACAACAAAAAATTAATCAATTTGAGTCGTGCGACTATTGTCGCATGCTTTGAAAGGAAACAAATTTAGGTCTACTTTCTGAGAAAGCGTTTTTTTTTCGTTTACGGCTAGCCTACATGATACTTTAATAACCTTTTAATTTTTATGTTAACTATTATTTTGTATTGAATTACACTATATTATTAATATTTTTTTTAAACCCGTTCTCATACAGTAGACCCAACATTTTTAAGCAATGTGGACTAAAGTCGCTTTTGGGACCCCTCCGGCATTAGGGGCCCTGAAGCTTAAGCTTCATTAGTTTCTTAGTAGATCCGCCACTGCTCCTAACAATGGTATTTAAAAGTTGAAGTAGCCCAACACTAAGCTACTTATCTGAAACAAAGTCCTTCCTAGGCCTCGTACAGCAGTATGATTGGATAGAACCCCACCACTGCGGGTCCCCCACTCGTCAAGATGACACAGTTAATACTGGCAAAAGCTCTGACAAACTTGAACATCTATCTGCTGACTTGGTCACTATAGGTTTTGTAATGACACTCAGGGAAGGATATAACCTGAAACAATATATACAACATACGTAGTATCGCTCATTGTCTCCTTAGCCAGTCAGGAGGTATAATGAGACAGTTCAGACAAGCTGTGGTTAATCACAAGAAACGTGGTAAGTCATGAATAAAACAATTCGTTCCAGTCCTAGCACAATAGTTCAGTAATTCACTTGTTACTGTTTTTTCCATGATTTGTTTCTATAAAATCATATAGGCTTTATGGTAATATATCAAATAATACAGACAATCAATCTGTCATAGTCATTCCTTCTTCCAGTTTGGATAGTCCTTTCCAGCAAGCATAATATCTTTAAAACGCTTTCCACAACCAACTTGCTCAATCCATTCGTTCTACTTATTTATTATACAATTAAACTAAACCTACACACTTCGGGTTTTCCTCCAGAAATAACACAGTGTGATTCTACACATACCTAATTAACTATAAACACACATTGATAATATACTACTCGTCAAAAGTCAAGGGCAACTTAGAAAAACCTTGGTTGAAACCATAAAACAAATCTGATATAACGTAATTGGTACCAGTCAAAACGGCATTTATTGAATACCAAATTGACATGTCACGTAAAAAAATGGAAACACACATTCAAACGCAATGAAGCTGTGAAGTTATCACCCACCTTTTCAAAAGTCACACAATAGATATTGGACAAATAGACATTTCAAAATCGGGTTTGACCACAGTTTGCGGCAAGGCATTCAAGACAGCGTAGACGCTTCGAGTCCACAAGGGTCCGTAGAGTATCCTGAGAAACAGCTTGCCATTCCTGAAGCAGAAATGCAGTCAGCTGTGCAACATCCATTGGCAGGGGGTGATTTGTTGACAATCTTCGACCAAGGACATCCCAGAAGTGTTCAATCGGAGAAAGGTCAGGTGAATGAGCTGGCCACGCCATCCTGATGATCCCATGTTGCTGAATTAAATCATTCACCACACGAGCCCGATGGGGTCGAGCGTTATCATCTTGGAGGATGGCATTACCACCTATGGCCTCCAGAGCAGGCTGAACAATTGGTCTCAAGATTTCGTTCTGATATCTTGGGCCGGTCACGTTGCCTTGGATGATGTAGAGTGGGGTCCTGCCGTGTCTGTAGAATCCTCCCCAGACCATGACAGAACCTCTACCATAACGATCCACCTTTCGAATTGTGTCATCAGTAAATCGCTCTCCTGGTCGTCTCCAAACTCGAATCCTGCCATCATTGAATGACACAGTGAAGCGAGATTCATCAGTGAAGAGAACTTGACTCCATTGTTTCCTTGTCCATCGGATGTGCTCGCGACACAAAGCAACACTGGCTCTGCGATGAGCAAGAGTAAGAGGGATTCTGACTGCAGGACGTCGAGCAGCCAGTCCAAATTCATGTAAACGTCTGCGAATGGTGCTTTGACTGACATTAACGTTTACAGTTTGTCTCAGCTGACATCTTAGAGTGGAACAAGTCACTTTTCGATGGCGCAGGGCTGACAACAAGAGGTACCAGTCATCATGTCTATTGGTGCATCTAGGGCGACCTGGCCGGTGGCGATCCTCCACACTTCCTGTGGCCTGAAATCTCTCCAAAATTCTTTGGATAGTAGAGTGTGACACTGCAAGCCGTCTAGCAACCTCACGGACAGATACACCACTTTCAACCCACGCTATAGCCCTAATTCTTTGTAAGGTGTCAAGACTTCTTCTCGGTGGCATGGTTTTTGCAAGTGATGAAACTACCCTAAGTCTGCTGATTGTAAAACAAATTAAGAGTGAACTCTGTTCACGAAAAGTCGCCATTGCATGTGGAATGTCAATCAGCACGATTACTTCGCCTGTTTGGTTCTACGGAAGTTTGAAAAAACAGATTAAAAATGTGAATTTATGGTCAGCAAACCAAATTGCACGTGATCACCATGGTTGTCGGTGAGTTGTTTTTATGCTTAACGTGCATAGAGGACTGTCCGACGAAGATATTGCACCCATTTTTACTAAAAACTTCCTTCATTTAATCATTCTATGCGCTTATATAAAAGTGTATTGAAAATAATAGGGTGGCCCTTGAATTTTGACGAGTAGTATATATATATATATATATATATATATATATATATATATATATATATATATATATATATATATATATATTATATATATATATATATATATATATATATATATATATATATATATATTTATTTATTTATTTATTTATTTATTTATTTATTTATGTATTTATTTATTTAATTAACATGTCGCTTACCCTGAATCACAGACAATCTTTCAATGGTTACATAGTCTGCTCACACTTCTGCAGATGGCAATGGAGGTAATATAAATGTTGTGCTCTGTGTCTGTAATTTGAATTAGGCGGCGAGTGTGTCTGTGTCATTCGTTCTCTCCCCTTATATAGTGGACTTGCGGATGTACAAGATGACAACTAGCCCAAAGTACGTTTTCATGAATCCAAAATCGTGTAGGCAAGGCAAGGTGTGCTTAGATAGTAAATCTGAAATAGTTCTGGAATCCTTATTTCTGCACCGATTTCCTCCATCTTAGGTTTATTTTACTCATATGAATGAGCTCTATCGCTATGGATATCCACTTTATCCTATAGTGTATCCGACTATTCACTGGAGCAGCCGAAACATGGAAAAACACAACATGGTTCAGGCTCCACTGTCTTCTATTCATAATAACTTCGGCTCTACAGCACATCCAGTAAATGTATTGCTTTCTGCCTAAGGCTAATGACCCCTATTATCGAATTGGATCCCTCTTTATCTAGGTACTCCATGATTATTTGCACACTGCCTTCCAAAATATCATCAACATCTACACTTTTGTTGTCTCGAATAGCCTAGCGTATCTTCTGACCCAGCTTGTACCAAGCTGGCGTTTCATTGGTCAGTTATATCCTCGGGGTTTGCGCGGTGATAAATTTTGAATGATGCCGAGATATAATTCCGACTTCATTACACATCTTCAGATTGGAACAGCATGATAGCTGGAGTGAAGATTTCGCTCGTCTTCGGCTTGCTTTTCTGAAGCCAAGCAATAAATATCTGCAGTTTTGTGTTTTTTTTTAACATAATATGGCCACTGGCAGAACACACAACGAATCTTCAGTCTACAGTAAATAATAAACAAATATAGGTACTCGAACGACTGACAGAATTAAGACATTAGACAATTCAAGGTAACCAGAAGTGATAGGCTCACGAAGGAATGGAACCAGTGAGACAGTGAGAATCCGTGTGCCATCGCCTCGCTACGAGAGTGAATTATGAAAAGTAACACGCCCAGCTAAACAACCTAATAATAGTGCTTCACTGGCGGTGGTCATTATCAGGACACTATAAGCAACTATGGAATACAGATCCCTGAAACGATTCAGACATTAATCTCCAATAAAACATTTCTATCAGCAACTATGTCACGCTTAGCTCTGCAGTAGTGGTTCAACAGTGGCCAAAATTCAAGAGTAACTAATGTGGGTCTTCAAAGGTGTCTACCTTCGCACAAGATTACTCTTGGCAGAGTTGTAGGTAGAAGGATAATGATGCTTCTACATCAAGGGACTGCTCACAAGACATTCAGAAAAGCGAGAACAATGTTGCATTGGCTGAGAACGTTAACTCTAGTTCTGCCGTCAACTTTTGTGAAGGATTTTGTAATATAATGTTAGCTTGTACAAGCCCCCAGCTGAGTTAATTCAGCGAATCTCTTCTTATTATTATATATCTCTGCTTACGTGTATTTAAGAAATTGTCTGAGACATACGGATGTAGTTCATTAAAAATGATTAAACCAACTTTAGATTTGTTTTTATACAAGTAACAAATTTAATAATCAATTATGCTTTAACAGTTTACAAAAATTAATAATTATTTAACAAAAATGCACGAGCCTTAAATCGATTTTTTGCTGAAGTCAATAAAACATATAAAAGAGCCAATCTAGATAAAGCCATCAAGACAATTACAAAACGCATGCTAAAAGCACACAAAGCTGTGGACAGTATCTTTGATCAGGAATTTATGCTAGCTGAACTTCAATCCAGTCTCCTAAAGACCAAACTCAAAAAAGCATCAGGGCCAGACCAGGTTACTAACGACATGATAGTCAAACTTGGGGGAAAAGGCTTGCTGACGATCCTGGAATTCATAAACGGGACGTGGAGAAGTAGCACTGTACCAACAGGATGGAAAACGGCTAACATTATCCCAATTATCAAAAAAGATAAACCACCAAGCGAAGTAAGTAGCTACCGGCCCATCTCCCTGACTTCGTGCATCAGGAAAATGGCAGAACGTATGATAAATGCACGCCTGCTCTGGTGGTTAGGGAAAGCCCTCCATCCTAACCAAGCAGGATTTAGAAGAGGAAGACAGACTGTTGACCAGGTAATCCGATTAGTGCAACAGATTGCTGATGCTTTCCAGGATAAAAATCATGAATCCGCAGTTTTCGTAGACCTCAAGCAGGCAAACGACCAAGTATGCAGAGATGGTCTATATTTAAAGATGCAGAAGATGGGCATAGAAGGAAGAATGTTTCGTTGGATAAAAGATTTCCTCACAAAATAGAACCATCTTCACAACGTTCAACGGAACAACATCAGGGAAAAGAACCATCCAAGAAGGCCTCCCACAAGGCTCGGCCCTAAGCTGCACCCTCTTCCTCATATACATAAACGATCTGGCAGACTACCTTGAATTACCCAGCGCCCTGTTTGCTGATGACCTAGTCTTTTGGGCAGAAGGGAAGTCCCATTTGCAACTGCAAAAGAAACTAAACTGTGCACTGGCTGCTCTAACAACCTACTGCAACTTCTGGAAAATGGTGATCAACACGAGTAAGACAGTCTACCCTATATTCACACTCAGCAACAAAACAGTAAGAAAAGAACTGGATTTAAAACTTGATGATACAAAGCTAGCTAAAGAGAACAATCCGACGTATCTAGGGATAAAGCTAGATACCAGACTCACATACAAAACACATGTTGAGCCCCTAACTGCAAAGGCCTCTAGAAGACTGAACCTCATAAAGCGATTGGCAAGCACTGATTGGGGAGCCAATCAGAGCACCCTACGACAGCTGTACTTGGGATACATGCGCTGACAAGGATGAACACTGGAAAAATGTTATCAGTGACCACAACTCCAAGTACCGGTACCAAATTAAAAAGACCTCTTTCACTAGAAGGTACCAAGAGCTTTCAGGGAAGCACTACATACGAGAGACTAGACTGCCTACTCAAGCTGTACCTGACCTACCACCTCACGTAAAACTAAAAAGACCAATAATACGTACAAACCTTCTGCAACCCGCAAATAAAAGCCTCATGCCTACACTGCTGAAAACACTTGCCATGGAAACCATCTGTCAGTATGATGAAGACATTATCCCTGCTTACACAGACGGATCAGCTTTCAAAGCAGTCATTAATGCTGGATATAGGACCATAATCATCCCACCCAGTACAGAAGAACCCATCAAAATTGCAGGTCCCTGTGGTACCTGGTGCCCAAACTACGAAGCCGAAGTAGTCGCCATCCAGAAAACCCTAACTAGAATTTTTGAACTCTTTGAATCAGACGAAATGGAACCAAATGATGTTGTAGTATTTTCAGACTCGCAGGCTGCCCTCTTGGCAATAGGAAACTGGAAAACCAACTCAATCAATACTATCCAGAAGGTCCAAGAAACATGGAACAGAAATATACTTGCAATGGATACCTGGCCAAATAAACATCACATTGAATGAAGTTGCTGATAGACTGGCAAAGAAGGGAGCAAAAATGCCACAGATTGACCAACCATTGAATATGTTAACAATTAAACAAATAGTCAAAAACAACTGTAAAGAAGTTTGGCTGAACACGTGGGCACAGGCTAATACAGGAAGAAGACTCTTCATACACCAAACAGCCCCAAATAAGGTCACTCTACACTAAATGGCCACAGAAACAGAATATGTCCACAGAATATAGCAAAATGTAGACACTGCCCAAACCCGTTGGAGACAGTAAAACACCACCTACTACAGTGCCCTGCACTTCAGGGAATGACACAACAACTGCTACCACACAACCCATCCATAGACAATACACTGTATGGCAGCTCAGAACAGCTTATACGAACTGCGCAGTACCACACAATGGCATCAAGGTCACCAAGAGCTGACGCTCAGTGACAGTGGATCAAAGTCAAGTCAATTCAAGTCAACAAAAATGCTCATCATCAATGATGTTATGGAGGTTTGGGTAAGAGTTCACTTGGCAGCTTTTATGTATCTACTTAGCTGCCAAAGAGATTGTCTGTTCTGCTCCAGCTGATGGTTGGGTATTTGCAGATGGAGGGCTGGATCACTCACCTCCTTGGTCAATGTTGTAGGGCGCAGCACGTTCCCAGAAGTGTCAGCGAGTATCTACGAAGTTGGTCCCGCGTCTCTAAGACCCGTCTGATGATGGTGTCTAGCGTCGACTTCAGGCCACTTATACCCTCACTTGTTCCAGAGATAGTACACTCAACTGGTATCACCAAGCCAATCTTTAGGCACACAGACTGCTGGCTCAGATAAATGGATTAAGGCAGCTTGACAATGCCTTATACACGTGGTCTGGGGTGCTGTTATTTTAGCAATAAGTGCCCACTTTTGATTTTGAGATACAGTTTCCTCAGATTCCAGTTTTCCGTGTTAAAATGGTAGCGTTTTCCTGAGCTCTAGTGTGGTTTACATGATGCGGCTGTTAGCCCCATGTACAACCTCATATTAGTCGCGTTGTACAACATGCTTGAGGGTGCAGTAATCCGATTCTTTATTTATCCTGTCAGAGAAACCGCTAACTACACGGGGGGACACATTATACATTACACCTTCAAATGAATTAACTCATCTACAAAACTGGATTTCGAAGTTGCGCACTGCCTGAACTATTGCACGTTAGAGCACTTTTACTGACCACAACACATTTTAGTGCAAGCTCGAAACAATTACCGCGGATGAGTGCTTTGGTACCATCTCTTGGATATCGTTGAATATTCTCCATGCAGGTTAAGACTTTTTCTTTCAGGTTTAAGTAAAGCAGGCTACTAGATTCAGTTATATTTCTTCGCGTTTCCACATTTAAAGTTACATGATGTAAACGTCATTAAACCCAGTATTATAATATTCAATCTATGGTGTCTACGCCACACTCTCGGTTTTCGTGGAAGGAGAAAGTGACAAATATCGTGGTGTTGTCAAGTTCTGGCCTTCAAAGCATGTTTACACATGTTACATAGTGCAGGCTACGCTGGCTTGACCATGACCGCAGCATGGAAGAATACATGGATGGTCGCATCCCGAAAGATATCGTCTACGGACAACTGGCAGACGGCAAAAGAACAGTTGGGCGACCGCAGCTGAAATTCAAAGATGTGTGCAAGAGAGACATGCGGGCACTGGACATAAATCCAGCAACCTGGGTGGATGAAGCTGCCTATCGCACAAAGTGGCAATGCTCCATACGACATCACCTTAAACTGGGCGAAAAGAAGCTCTCATGGCAAGCAGAAGAGAGGACAAGATGTTAAAAGGAACACCAGGGAAAAAAGCAGCTGAGGGCTGTCATTTCAGAGACGCATTCCCATGGTCAGTAATGACTGAAGGTGCTATTATTATTATTATTGTTATGAAAGTTGTATAAGGACACACTGAACGGGGTGACATTTGGCAACACCCCTCTTCTCTCTACGAAAAACTGTTTGGAGATGTCAGTAACCTTGAGCTGACTACGCCCTTCATTATTAATAAGGAAGTCTGAGAGCGAACAAAGAAGAAGAAAAAGTATAAGGGGACAGTTATATCAATTCAAAAATCAGTCGATAAGTTAAAAAAAAAGGTCGTTCCAAAGAAGATACAGCTGCAAGGAAGTGAACAGTTAAAGATTTCCCTATATTAAGTCCAGTTTTTTTCTGAGGCAAGGTGACCAGCAAATACTGCAGCAGTTGAGAGGTGTTAGAGACTTCTCCATACTAAGTCCAGCTTTTCTAACTCAAGAGCAGAGTCAACTACCCATTTACAGTTGTTTAGACTGTTGTATGACGTTACCAGGTTTCGAATTTGGAACCCAGTAACATCGTAGAGAGAGGAACTCGCTCTAACCGCTTAGCCAATCGGACGCCCCAGTAGACAAGTACACACGAATAATACAGTATGCATTACAAAATTCTATTTATGTTATATATATATATATATATATATATATATATATATATATATATATATATATATATATATATATATATATATATATATAAAAATATATAAATATATATATATATATATATATATATATATATATATATATATATATATGTATATATATATATATATATATATATATATATATATATATCACCCGTGTGTTACCGGGGCCCGAAAGGGGAGCAAAGAATAGTAACACTGCACCCTACCACGCATGTCGTAAAAAGCGACTAAGGAGGGTTGGGCATGGGGCTGTTTACCCCATCCCGTAAAAACTTTGCACAGTGGGCTGATCACCTGCTTGCCAACCAATCTGATTACGGAAACAATGATAGATTGTTTGGTCTGTTTTTGTTCCACAAAGACGCCACTAGGCGTGGTGGAAACAGCGATAGATTGATCAATTTGTTGTTGCCCTAAGACGCCACTAGGCGTACTGGCCACATACTGCTTTGCCGGTTGGTGGCTAAGGATGGAAGAAGAAGAAGATATATATATATATATATATATATATATATATATATATATATATATATATATATATATATATATATATATATATATATATATATATATATATATACACATACCGCTCCACCTATATCACAGTCTCGACTTACGGGTGCGATCATAGCCAATGACTACAACCTACAAAATCCAGCTACAAAGAGTGGGAGAAGATTGGTTACCACAAGAAATAAGGAAAACCAAGAGCCAGGGATCGAAACCTCCAGGGTGACCCAGAGTTCGTTGGAAGGACAGCATTAAACAATCTCTGCAGGAACGAGGATTATTTTGAAACCAGACCAGGAGGAAGGCAGCCGACATGATAGTATGGCGCTCTCTCTGGCTAACCTCTACATCCCAGGGTAGAAAAGGAAGGACTAGGTAAGTAGTATACATACATACATATATATATATATATATATATATATATATATATATATATATATATATATATATATATATATATATCTATATATATATATATATATATATACTGAGGAAACCTGTTGAAAGCATTACAAGCCAGTCATTGTTCTAGAAGCCTCAAGGCAAGAGAGGCAGAGGTAGACCAAGAAGTACATGGAGAAGAGACCTGGAAACAGGTGAAAATGATGAGGAGAACGTGGAAAGAACTTGAGATGATGGCACGTGATAGGAGGACTTGGCATGTGTTTACTGAAGGCCTATGCTCCTTTGGGAGTGAAGGGTTATGAATGAATGAATATATAGGTATTAGTATTAATTTTTTTTTTAAATTTTAGTCTTAAAGTGAAGCAGTGATTATTCAATTGGGAAAAAAAAATGTAACAAAGGACAGATGCAATTACTTTGACTGTCATTCGGTTTTAAAACAAACGTCATCCTTAAACATGTTTTTATCCCTAACTTCAGGAGGCAACGTAAGACATGTGGCCGTTTGGGGAGGGGGGGGGGGGGGTATACACTTAGCTGAAGGTGGCTGTGGCACCACTGGAATATGGATTTAAAAAGTGTGTTCTTAGTCAGCTCGCTGTGATGTTCTTAGTCAGCTCGTTGTGATGTTCTTAGTCAGCTCGCTGTGATGTTCTTAGTCAGCTCGTTGTGATGTTCTTAGTCAGCTCGTTGTGATGTTCTTAGTCAGCTCGTTGTGATGTTCTTAGTCAGCTCGTCTTGATGTTCTTAGTCAGCTCGCTGTGATGTTCTTAGTCAGCTCGTTGTCATGTTCTTAGTCAGCTCGTTGTGATGTTCTTAGCTCGTTGTGATGTTCTTAGTCAGCTCGTTGTGATGTTCTTAGTCAGCTCGTTGTGATGTTTTTTGTCAGCTCATTGTGATGTTCTTAGCTCGTTGTGATGTTCTTAGTCAGCTCGTTGTGATGTTTTTAGTTAGCTCGTTGTGATGTTCTTAGTCAGCTCGTTGTGATGTTCTTAGTCAGCTCGTTGTGATGTTCTTAGTTAGCTCGTTGTGATGTTCTTAGTCAGCTCGTTGTGATGTTCTTAGTTAGCTCGTTGTGATGTTCTTAGTTAGCTCGTTGTCATGTTCTTAGTCAGCTCGCTGTGATGTTCTTCAGCTCCCTACTTTGTTTTCTCTCATCTGAAACAGCTGTCCTGATGTAGTGCTTGTGATTTCAGCGAGTTCCCGTCATGTCTAGAGGAGGTATATCGCTGAGCTCTCACACTTAGGTTTAATCAGACAGAATCAGGTGTCAGAACTTCGTAGTCCCGTGTAAAACTAAGGAAACAAATGGTGAGCCGCCCTTGACCTCTCCGTGTTTGTCTTACAGTTGTCGTACGCTCAGTATTTAGAGTTTTGCAGTCAGTCGTGCGTTTTCGTAAGACCCTGTGATCAGAGGACATCACTTTAGATTAGCCTCAGTCTGAAGATGTCAATGAATAAAATTGTACTTGGGTTGCGGGACAGGAACGAGCACTCTACAAAGTTATATGTCATTACGTAAGGATTGCTAATTCTCTCCCCTCTTCTGTCCACTAATTTCTAAGCAGGTAGTCGCCAGTTATACTTAATGACAATGAAGCAGAGGGTTTATTTTACACACACTCTTTGAGACAGAAATTGCCGACAAAAGTCACTCGGTGGCACACGGCTTAGAAACTACGAGGGAGAGTGTATTAACACGCTTCGAAGAAATAACTGCATTCACTGCAGAAACGAGCTAATTCCCTGTGAAAATACTTATGCAACAATACACAACAATTACATTTTACGTCTCATAAAATAAAGACATATACGTGGTTAGAGCGCTGGTCTAGCGCGGTAACGGTACCCGGTTTGAAACACGGTAGCGTCAAGCATCCGTCTAACCCAGCTGTAAGTGGGTGCCTGACTGTGCGGTTGAGTTAGGAACGGCAAAGGCAGCGAGGAAGGGAACTGGTTACCCCACGCTTTGAAGCTGGATCTAGTATAGTGAAGCCTCTAACACTTCACTCCCCCTGGCTGTATTTGTTTTGGAACTACATTCGATATAAATTACTCCAAAACGAGAACTGTGGGGGCAAGCGTTTCGTTTCGTTGCCCTCGTCAAGAGCGCTGGCGGTCGCTGTCTCGAGAGACTGCGCGTGGTGATCCCGGTACGACCGGGCCCTCCCAGTTCATCGGTTAGCGAGGCAGTAGTTTAGCTCCCGTGTCCGTAAATCGCAGCTTCAGGCGATCATTGTCCTCCCAAGGCTGTGTGTGGTCCCGGTTGCCGGGTCCTCCCAGCGCAGCGGAGGCAGCAAATGGGTGTTGTGCCCGTACCAGATTGCTCTTTTTCGCGGACCTTCGGTCCCGAAAGAATTTTGGCTGGAGACGTCTCGGCAGCGAGGTGGTTTTATAGCGGAAGTACACACGAGGGCAAGTTCGGGGCACAGCGGACTGATCAACCGCTTGCTTGTCACATTGATTACGGAAACAACAATTAATATTCTGCTGTACCAATAAAAGCCTTTAGGCGTAACGGAACAACGGATAATTTCTTGTTGTCCTAAGACGCCGAAAGGCGTAATGGCCACTGACTGCTTGGTCGGTCTTTGGCTAAGGACGGAAGAAGAAGAAGAGAAAACGAGAACTCGCACCACCCTGAAAAATCCCCAGCGCCGCCTCTGCATGTGCACACTCATAGAACTCAGTATAAAGCCTTGCCTTATCAACCAGGCCCTCCGAGAGCTCAAATGATGCCCAAGCCATTTGATATTGTGAGGCTTCTTGAGCGATTTCAGGAAGTTGGTTTAAAAAAAAAAGTAGAGGTTTATGTAAACTTTGTCTGAGAGGCATAGGTGATGAACCGGCCAAATGGCGGGGAATTCACAGTATACCATGCACTTCTTCCTCCTAGCTTGGGAACGAATGTGATGATTCTTTAACTGCACGCCAGGCTGGAGAAACTTGAGCTCCTGACTTAACACGTTTCGGAATGGCAGAAACGCCACAGGAAAAGCCTAGATTTACAGTGTAGATAATACCAAGGAGTCTTCAATGTGGTATAGGCTGCAAAAGAGCTGGAGGCTCAGCAGTCCTAGTTAAACAATAACAACAACAACAATGGCTTTGTTGCATGCCTCCATCATCCATCGTGGGGCCTGTTATCAACTACAAGAATAATGTACTGATACAAACCAACTGCCTCATCTACAGAAAGTGAAAATTACGATCCTTCTTATTTCATTTTGATGTAAACTGTCTCCTCAAATCCCTTGGTAATTCCCGTGGTCCCCGGGTCCCCGAGGAGACTGTCGTATATGATAGACTGGGCGAGGCATCGCTACAGTATAATGGGGATGGGCTATTGAATGTTGTCAAGGTCTCAGTTTCTTCATACCTGTAATAACCCTATGACGTTTCCGAATCACTGCAGCGTTAAATGAAGTAGCATTTTTAACTTGATCTAGAACTTTTTTTAACGACAGTAGTGAGAGTAAGTTTAGCTTTCGACCTATCTCAATCTTCTATACACCGTCATCACTAAATTTAATAATTTGAATTTGTGTATCTATTGTAATTGCCTTACTACTTATCTTTTTCACTTTTATCTACCATTATTAATTTATTTTATTTTATAGACAACAATAACAGAAAATAATAGATTTTGTGACAGGTAGGGTGTATGTGGGTGGATGTAGAAATGTAGAGGCTCAAGCAACAAACAAACAAACACCACCGTCTGGCTCACTGTCCAGGTAATAATTTATGATGCAACAGCTCCAACAGCTGGTTCAATCTCCATGGATTTATGTAACAAAACAAGTCACAATGGGCGTAAGACCATTCCGATCACTGGAGACATAACAAATCCGTAGTATTTTACAAGCAGTCTGGTACTCGAATAACTACATCAGCAAAGTAGGATACTTCATAAATAAATCCACTGCCCAACATCATTAGTCCTCTACTCGCACACGGCTATGGCCATCTCTTCTCTGCGCTCCTCGCTGTCTACCCTCTACTAGCACACAGCTCTGTCAATTTGTCCCCTTCATTCATGTTCACCAAAACACGTGAAACTCTTACACACTTCACTGAGCATCATTCACATTCCAGCTCACAACATCGCTTGAGGCAAAAATACCACAATCCAAGCATACACAACTCACAATAACTCAACATACCAATTAAGCTCCCACTGAAAAGAAGAGGATCATTCACACAAGCTAACAAATCCAAAAAAACTTTCATTGACAGGTATAAACAGTTTATAATTCACTAGATCACAAAGCGCAACAGAGATACAGCGCGTACAGTGTTTGTAAACTGACTTCAGCAGGAAGCCGGGAAGCTGGCAGGTTGTGGTGAAAATACAGTTGATACAACGTTAAAATATCTCCAATTATAAAGATAACAGGTAAAATAACGTAGGGATAAAAATATAGGCAAGATATGCCGAGGCTTCTTCACCTACGCCAGCGCTTTCTACCGCCATTGAAACTAACTAGTTGGAACATGCAAACTAAACGACATATCCTTTTAGACGGGGTAGAAACGGAGATAAAAGAAACAAATTATGACGGTCTGAACACGTGTTTAAATTTAAAAAGGCAAAAAGACGCAAATTTGTAGTTTAAAGGAAAAATTACGCCACTAGTTGACACAATGTAAGGAAATGGACAAAAAAGACCTTAGCTCTTATTCGAAACAGGCGTATCTTAGACGTTTTACCGTAATTGGTCGTTTTAATTTGAATATAGCGGCAAACGCCGTACACGAAGGTTCAAAAACAAATTTCAAAACTAACCTTGAGAAAAGTAGGGTTTTCTTTAATAATAAAGTTATGAAAATAAAACCTAGCTAGTTTGATAGCCCATCTTGAGCAGAGAAATAATATACTTTTAATTACACAGACGGACAGATAACACGGAAGATATTGACGAAAGACCGTATTGTTCCATACAGACTAGCGAACAGTTTTTTGTGCATATTTTCACTAAAGTTACATTTTGGCGTCCTTGAGCCTAAAAATGCAAAAATCAAACTGCAGATGAACTAGGGGCAAAGTCGGAGGATAGTAGCTAAAAATAACTTAGCATAGAAATCGTATAAGTAAGTGGGGCAGGTGTGTGTAGTTTTTTCTTGTAGTTAGTCCAAAAAACAAGTGTAATTTTGGGAAAAAACCAAGTTGAGACGGACAGACCGACAGAAAAATACTACATACTAGACTGAGACTGGACTAAAATTGGACATTTATATTTTGAATATTTGAAAAGTTAGAGGGGAAGTCCGTTGATTGGACAAAAGCTTTTATAGTACTGAAAGACAGACGCACGCTTGTGCCATTTTATAGAAGACTGTCCATTGACACAGTTCGTTACTGCTAGAGGTGATTTCCAGGAATTATTAAATAAAAATCAAATCAGTGGGACGCCCTAATCTAGCCAGCAGCTCAGCTGAGTTTTGCTAGTACTACGTAACTGTGTTCTCAATTCTGAATTGTGGTAAGGGAAAAAGCATTTATCTTGTTTATTTTAATATTTTGAGTGATTGATACTGCCATATCATGAAAAATGATTACGACAAGTGAGTGCTTACTCTAGGTCCCCAGCAGCAGTCCAGGGCCTAGAGACAAACAAATAATATATGAAAACCTATCTAAGACTATGGAAGGCGGATCTATATTTGAGATCAGTGGGAATATATCACCCACCTTATTGGATGGAAGAGGAAACTATTGAACATATTTCGGATGCAATGCAGTCTTGGGAAACTGGTACTATTTGATAACAACTGGGTGAGATGTGCTAAGTTGGTCAGAGAGATCTGACCCAATCTGTGTAATGTTGTTTTGCTGTGTTGTGTGTAAGAGTGGCGCAGTAAACAGAGTGTTGACACATGGCACAAATTTTGGTTTCAGAGTTTCTGATCTGGCACTACGCTTGTGCCAGATGCTTTTGTAGAAGTACAAGAGAGGATGTCTGTGCAGCCTAACATTTTACTCCAGCTACTGAGAGGAGTGGGCCACAAGAATTCTGTACTACATCGTCACAGGCCAGTTAAGTGCAAACCTGGCCTGCTGTAGATTCATCAACTGTGTCCACCATCAATAAAGAAATAAAATCTTGTTATATAAACACTAATATCAGTCCATATGCCAAGGACAAGGAACTTTGTAACCATAGATTGGGCATGATGACGCCACCCCAACTAAACATCCAGTGCTAGTTTTCCCAAGACATTGTAGATATTATTAATATTAACCAATGTAAGAATATACCTATGTACAAAAATTTCATTTGATTATGCAATATATTTATGCACTTTATTGATAAATACATATTGTTTCATATGTTCTGACCAAAAGAAACAATTGGTTCAGGACTAATAAATTAAAAAAATTTTCAAACTTAAATTCTAAAAGCCAGTGTTAGTTCAGTTTATCATAGAGTTTATTATTATTATTAGACTTATTATTTACATGTGTGTGTCTGTGTATTTTATTACCTACACATTACATTTCAGTACCCTAGACTTTTACCGTAGCTAATATTCATTATAGTAGAATAGGTCTGTTTGAGGTCGTAAGTGGTAGCAGAAAGGCCTTCTGTAACTCACATAAACTTTTATCTCAGGAGCCTTCACAGCTGACCTCATCCAGTACACTAGGTAACATAACAACCATACAATAACATCAAAAACCACTACAAATATTGGGGGCTCGTCCAGGATTAAGTTTATCAAAGATATTAGGGTCTCCTGGTCCGGGAATTAAACTATTGGGGGCATAAGTGAATAAAATTTAACAGTGTCCCTAAAATAAAAAGTGGAAAGTAAAAGTTGATGAATCTTCACAGCCAGTGGTGATTAATTAATTAATATATTACCTTGGTAATTACACTTTGTTGTTTACCTTAGTCATTGTTAAATTGTGTGATTTAGTATGGCAGATCTAGCAAAATTTAGATCGGCTGCTGTGCTGACGGCGAAGGAAATGAACATGGAGGGTCAAGTTTTAAATCAGTATGTAACTTCAGAATGTGACAAGTATATTGAAAGGGAAGATAGGAGGTTAGCTGAAGAGAAGAGGTTACAAATTGAGGCTGACAAAGAACTTAAGAGGCTGCAGATTGAGGCTGACAAAGAGGCTAAGACATTGGAAACAGATAGGGAGATTAAAAGGCTCCAATTAGAAGCAGAAGATAAGAGATTGACTGCCGGAAGGGAAGCAGAAGATAGAAGATTGCAAAGGGAGCACGAATTACGACTAAGGGAGCTGGAATTACAAGGCCATGCTCCTGAAAATGATGCCAGCCCCTTTCCCTCAGATGCCACGCCTAGTCAGGGAGCCTCAACCTCAGCTATGGGGTTTCATTTAGACCATTTTGTTGAGAAAGACGATGAATCGAGGGGTACCTCAGTAGATTCGAACTATTAGCTACTACGTATGGGTTAGAGAGAGAGAGGTGGAGTCTTAAGTTATCCCAAGGGCTTAGAGGTACTGCTTATGAAGTTTTTGCTAAGATGCATAGAGACGACCAAGACAATTATGACATGCTAAAGCAGGCTTTGTTATTGAGATATGAAAAGAATGGTGAATTTTATCGTAAGAAGTTTAGAAATGCCAAACTGTTGTCTGGGGAGACATACCACCAATTCTCTGCCAGACTGGAAACCTATTTGGAGAAATGGACTGCTCTGGGGAAGACCCAAGATCTCAAAGAGATGATCATGATAGAGCAATTAAGAGAGTCCATTGCTCCAGACTTGAGAAAATTTCTCATGGAACAAGGTGCAGAGAGGTTGGGGGAGGTTTTAAATGTCGTTGAGAGGTATCAGGCAGCCCAGGCAGAGGTAAGTGGCACTAAAAAGAAGCACATAGAAAATTTTTAATCTCCACAGCACTTTAGTAAATTTGATACCAGAGAACAAGGTAATAAAGGCAGGACAAACTTTGATAGGCCACGAAATGATTATCGTGATAGAAACTCACAGTTCAATGACCAAAAATATAATGAAAGAAAACCGTTTAACCAAGGAAAGAGATGGTGCAAATGGTGTAAGAAAGACAACCATAACACCGAATTTTGTAAAAGGAAACCTTCAAACATTGCTGCAATGAAATCGGGGAACCAAAGATTAAAGGTTAATCCTAATGGACAGCAGGAACCTTATCACCCCCCAGTTTGTGAGGATGTTATTTGTAATGGGGTCACCATAAGGTGCCTATATGATACAGGTTTGGATTATGATTCAGTTGTGAAGTCTAGCCTAGTGGACCCAAGTCAGTATACCACAGAAACAGTGGAAATACAAGGGGCGACTAAGGACATACCACTCATGACACTTCCCATCGCAAGGATAACGGTGAAAACTCGCTATGTGGAAGGAGAAATCAGAGCAGCAGTGATAGATGAACCAATCTACCCTCTAATATTGGGGTGTAGATACGTCTTCTTGGGGAATCCCGAGAGACCTGTGATCATGGCGACAGTGCAGACCAGGTCACAGAAAAAGGAGGAAGAAGGCGAACCTATAAATGCTCATCCAGAAGAGATGAGGAAGGCGCAGGCTGAGGATAGGACACTCAAGCCATGTTTTAAGAAATTGCCCAAATGCCACACACCTCCAAGCAAGGGAAAGTACTTTATGAAGAACAAATTACTATACCGGTAGACAGGAACTAGATCCACTGGTCACGGACAGTTGGTTCTTCCCAAGATATATAGGGCAAATTTAATAAAGAGCTTACATGTTGGAAAAGATGGTTACCATGAGAAAGTAGGTACCATCTGCCAAAAAGTTGCTCGAAAATACTATTGGCCCGACGTAAATGTCGACATTGAGAACTTTGTAGAAGCATGTGGCGTATTTCATGAGGGAACACCCACAAAGGGGAAAAATGTGCAGGACCTAGAAACGCCACGGGGCAAACTTAGGCCTGGAAGGAAAAATACTTATCATAAAGTAGACACAGTGGAATGGGAGCCCCCTTTTCACACCCAGTCTTCACTTGAATGGATTAACATGGCCACTATGCGACGAGTACAAAGAGTAAATTTACCCCAGAATAAGCTGACAATCCCTCGGTCAGCCTTATATAAACTGGAGGAAACTAAAAGAGAGAGAAAATCTCTCACCAAGAAATTTAAGTGGGGAGAGCCAAACCCAAGAAAAAAATTGGTAGTGGTAGATTTGTGAGTGATGATTCTAGGAAAAAAAGTCCTCACTATAAGGCTTCTAGTGGAAAGGACCCGACGGGTGCCATGAAAAATAAGTATGAAAAATTAAATGTCCAGATGTAGTTTATTAAGGACCTGGACAGATGAGAAGGCGGAAGAGACTGTTACCTCATAATATCAATATGTGAACGAGCTGACCACTCGTCTGAAAGCTGGATGGAAACTGGCAAATGATAATTTGAGACAAGCCAGGAAGAAACATGCAGCGTATTTTAATAGGAAAGCAAAGGACAGAGAATTAGCTGTGGGAGAGAAGGTGCTTCTTCTACTGCCCGGCAGCCAGAATAAGTTACAAATTGGATGGCAAGGTCCATATACGGTTCTAGAGAAGCTGTCTAGAACAAACTATAAAATTGACAAAAAGGGGAAGGAGAAGGTATATCATGTAAACCTTTTAAAGAAGTATCTGGACAGACCACTCCAGGAAAGCATCCCCTTACTGACCTTGGCTATCGCAACTAAAATAAAAAAAGAACCACTCACCTCACATGAATACCCATTATATTCCTGTGAGACAGCCGCACAAGTAAAAGTCAGAAAGCACCTGACTAAAAATCAGAGGGAGAGAGTTCAACAGGTTCTGGAGGAACATACAGATGTATTAACAGATAAACCAGGACATACAAATTTGCTACAGTATGACATGAAGCTGGTAGACTCAAACCCAATCTGTATGAGAGCCTATTCTGTTCCGTTCGCGAAGGAGAAGGCATTGAAAGAGGAAATAGATTATTTGTTGAAAGAAGGGATTATTTCACACAGTGAATCTTCTTTTAGCTCCAGAGTAGTAGTTTTGTTGAGGAAACCGTCTGGGGAACTGAACCCAGTCGCTTATGCAAGCCGCAAGTTAAACAAAGCGGAACAAGGATATTCCACAAGCGAAAAAGAATGCTTGGCGTTAATCTGGGCAATAAAAAAGTTCCAAATCTATCTGTATGGTATGACTTTTGTGGTCCAGACGGATCACCAGCCACTTGTGTTCTTATCTCAGGCCAAGCATGAAAATGCAAGATTGTTAAGATGGTCTTTATTGTTGCAACCTTATCAGTTTATTATTGAATATATCCCGGGGTCACTGAATGTCGGTGCAGATTTCCTCAGTAGGCACCCCTGTGATCAAAATTAGAATAGTACTAGGCGGGAGGAGTTAATTTTATCTATGTGTATCACTGGTTTTGGACATTGCATTAGTGCATGTTCTCAGGTGGGGAGATGTGTGGTGAAAATACAGTGATACAACGTTAAAATATCTCCAATTATGAAGATAACAGGTAAAATAACGTAGGGATAAAAATATAGGCAAGATATGCCGAGGCTTCTTCACTTACGCCAGCGCTTTCTACCGCCATTGAAATTAACTAGTTGGAACATGCAAACTAAACGACATATCCTTTTAGACGGGGTAGAAACGGAGATAAAAGAAACAAATTATGACGGTCTGAACACGTGTTTGAATCTAAAAAGGCAAAAAGACGCAAATTTGTAGTTTAAAGGAAAAATTACGCCACTAGTTGACACACTGTAAGGAAATGGACAAAAAAAGACCTTAGCTCTTATTCGAAACAGACGTATCTTAGACGTTTTACCGTAATTGGTCGTTTTAATTTGAATATAGCGGCAAACGCCGTACACGAAGGTTCAAAAACAAATTTCAAAACTAACCTTGAGAAAAGTAGGGTTTTCTTTAATAATAAAGTTATGAAAATAAAACCTAGCTAGTTTGATAGCCCATCTTGAGCAGAGAAATAATATACTTTTAATTACACAGACGGACAGATAACACGGAAGATATTGACGAAAGACCGTATTGTTCCTTACAGACTAGCGAACAGTTTTTTGTGCATATTTTCACTAAATTTACATTTTGGCGTCCTTGAGCCTAAAAATGCAAAAATCAAACTGCAGATGAACTAGGGGCAAAGTCGGAGGATAGTAGCTAAAAATAACTTAGCATAGAAATCGTATAAGTAAGTGGGGCAGGTTTGTGTAGTTTTTTCTTGTAGTTAGTCCAAAAAACAAGTGTAATTTGGGGAAAAAACCAAGTAGAGACGGACAGACTGAGAGAAAAATACTACATACTAGACTGAGACTGGACTGAAATTGGACATTTATATTTTGAATATTTGAAAAGTTAGAGGGGAAGTCCGTTGATTGGACAAAAGCTTTTATATACTGAAAGACAGACGCACGCTTGTGCCATTTTATAGAAGACTGTCCATTGACACAGTTCGTTACTGCTAGAGGTGATTTCCAGGAATTATTAAATAAAAATCAAATCAGTGGGACGCCCTAATCTAGCCAGCAGCTCAGCTGAGTTTTGCTAGTACTACGTAACTGTGTTCTCAATTCTGAATTGTGGTAAGGGAAAAAGCATTTATCTTGTTTATTTTAATATTTTGAGTGATTGATACTGCCATATCATGAAAAATGATTACGACAAGTGAGTGCTTACTCTAGGTCCCCAGCAGCAGTCCAGGGCCTAGAGACAAACAAATAATATATGAAAACCTATCTAAGACTATGGAAGGCGGATCTATATTTGAGATCAGTGGGAACATATCACCCACATTATTGGATGGAAGAGGAAACTATTGAACATATTTCGGATGCAATGCAGTCTTGGAAAACTGGTACTATTTGATAACAACTGGGTGAGATGTGCTAAGTTGGTCAGAGAGATCTGACCCAATCTGTGTAATGTTGTTTTGCTGTGTTGTGTGTAAGAGTGGCGCAGTAAACAGAGTGTTGACACATGGCACAAATTTTGGTTTCAGAGTTTCTGATCTGGCACTACGCTTGTGCCAGATGCTTTTGTAGAAGTACAAGAGCAGATGCCTGTGCAGCCTAACATTTTACTCCAGCTACTGAGAGGAGTGGGCCACAAGAATTCTGTACTACATCGTCACAGGCCAGTTAAGTGCAAACCTGGCCTGCTGTAGATTCATCAGCTGTGTCCACCATCAATAAAGAAATAAAATCTTGTTATATAAACACTAATATCAGTCCATATGTCAAGGACAAGGAACTTTGTAACCATAGATTGGGCATGATGACGCCACCCCAACTAAACATCCAATGCTAGTTTTCCCAAGACATTGTAGATATTATTAATATTAACCAATGTAAGAATGTCACGTGGGTCTTTATATCATTAAATTACCTACATCTTCTTCCTATTCTCTCACCCTAATCCTTTCATTTATATTCTTTCCATACTTGTTTTTCCTGTATTTTTCGCATCACTCGGTTGCGAAAAATATTTTCTTCAGTATTTTTAAACTTTACCTGTTTCTTTCTCAAAACTGAGAATCGCGCTAGGACGATATTACGTAGATGTCAGGGCTGCAGGGCGTCTGAAGGCGTGATAAGTCGGTTCACTGAACATAGGACGTAGACAATCGCCTACATTCTCACCGAGCGCGCGAGCTTCTTCTCGGCATAAGTCCCGGTGAGGTGTGATACTTTACATCTGCACCGGTCAGTATTCAGACATTTGTCTGAAAAATCCCCAAATTGACACGGCGCTCACTGTGGGCCATGGTCAGCTGTAGTGTGAAAACTGCCCTGCATTGGAGACAGGTTGTCTGAGATTTGAAACTGACACGCGTACATCTTGATCAGTGGTGGCAGTTACGACATGTTAGGTGTTAAACGTATCGTTTAAGCTTGAAAGGGGAGAGCATTTCGTTCTACGAAATAATAGTTCATCCTTTGTCTGGTTTAAAATATTAACCCACGTTTGAAACTATTTCATTTCACTCAGTAACTTTGCAGTTAGACTAGAACAACCTTCGTTCGATTTCTAAATAATCTCTGTAAATAGAGATGGCCTTAGTTTGGTCGAAGTGGTTTAACGTTCTTAGTAATTCTGTGGTTGAGTGAAACGGTGGTACCAAACTTTACCAGCGTTCTAGTACGTGAACTTTATTTGGGAAGAAACAAATCACTTTCATTACCTGAACTGTAACAGTTAAATGAAGTAAGAGGCCTTCGCGCCAGAATTAATTCTTCCAGAATAACTCTTCAGTACAATTCAGCCCGTTGTGGCAAGCAAAGATCAGAAACATTCCGACAGAGTTTTGACTAGTACTGTGGCGACCAAATATAGTAACTTCCTGAAAGTAGACACCGATCCGACATTCCTTAAATTCTAGAAACCAAAGCTAATGACATTGTGCTCTGCTAACTTTCGTGCCTGGACAATATTTTATGTGACTTAATCAGACATTCGAAAAATTAGAACACCCAAGGAATCGTTCCCTGAGAGTTTAGTACGTCTTTTGGAACTGGGGATTTCTTGGTCAAGGACTGCATTTTCGGGTCTGTGTGAAGGTCCTAGAATTGAGTATGTTCCCAGAGGCAGCGAGCAAAGTTGTGAGTATAACTGCATGGCCATGGCTGAATGAATGGGGGTACGCAGATCAGAGTGTTATTTTACAGTTATAGATTGTCACCCATTTACTGTCTTAATTCTTTTTTTGTTTAACCTGCAGAATTTGTTACTATTTGCTAGAGTTTGTTTACTTCTTAGGCTAAATCAGATTATTTAACTCTGTGCATACATTTACGAGAAAAGAAGAAAAACTCTTAGCCTAAACCCTACGTATCTATAACTCTTTGGGCCATCATCTGTTCTCTTAACGCCCTGTGGGCTAAACCTAGAGCTAAGATCATAACGGGGATATCATCCTTGTAGCATTTTTCTTAAATTTTATGACTATTTGTATATGTTTTTCCTTGATGTATTTTTGGTGTTGTGAGAAGATTTTTTTTGATGATAATAATAAAAATCTCTCTCTTGAACTAAATCAGTACGTTGGTCAGCTCGTTCAAATACATATAAATTCATTGTTATAGATTTTCCAAGTCTGTGTGTTTACCTGTCGTCACGTGTATGTGCGTGCCCGTGAGTAGATAGAGATATATTAATATATATATATATCTGTGTGTAGACTGTCTGACGCCTTTAAAAGCGGTCGTAGAGGATAGATGAGAGAGAGAAGATTATTGTTGCTGAGTATTTTGCCGGTTGTAGATCATGCACTGAGTATGGTTACTTGAGTGATCTCTTGTTTATCGTGCTTGGGTTATTATTACGCGAATTAGGGTGAAGCGTTCATGCAACTCAGTAGCATGGTATGAAGAAGTAATTAATGTAACTTGAACTCAGCAACATTTAATGAAGTAGTTAATACCTTCAGTTTGAGTCCGTAATATTTAATCACATGCACACACAGGATGATGATTTCAAATAGGAGTAGAACATAAGTCCGTATAAGTCATGCATAAATTAATCAATAACGTAGACTGCTGGTTTACGTGTCAATGTCCGTTTAAGGATACAATGCAGTATTGTCGTCAGAACATCACAGCTATATGCACGCGCAGCTAGACATGGCTACCTGCCGACAGTGAGACTGCGAGTCTGAGTATTCATACGAATTTTGACGATTATTCTCCTCCTTCTGAGGATTCTAATTAAACACTAACCTCCGTACGTTTCCTCTCATATAGAGTTCTAGGACTGACCCTGGTCCATCAAAAATGCACATATAAATGGCTATATCATGCCATTGAATTGGAAGGTTAGAACAACGCAGCTATTCAGCTTGGCGGTCAAGTAACAAAGGGTAGCGTCTCCTAGTTACCGACTGTGACTCAAACAACGCCAGACACGTCATACTCGATCGTGTATGGAGCGTTCAATAATTGAAACATCTATCGCAATATATTAAATGTCTTAACCTTTACAATTGCACGTCTGCTAACCTTTAGCAGACGGCGTTAATATCATATACCGTAACAATTCCCTGTACACCGGGGGAAAAAAAATCGATAGATTTTTTTTCAAGATCTATCCGACTTAACAATTTTTTCAAAAAAAAAATTTAATACAATCGTGACATATGGCCGACGATGTTCTGAGTAGAACCGTGTCGCGGTCATGTCAACTAACTATTTGTCATAGTCATCTAACATTAATCACATCAATATTATACATATTATTATATCAACTAAATAAAATGTTCAATGTTAATAGTGAATGATAGAATTAAATTAAAGTAAGGTCTGTCGTATTAGTATGTCATATAGGAATTAATTTGACTAATTAAAATTAAATTAATTAATTAAACTAAAAGTTAAATTATTAAGGTTCTAATGTAACGCGATGTTATGAGAGAAGAAAAAACAAAATAAGTAAGAAGAAATAGAAAGAAATTCGAATATAAGTTTTAACTTAATTGTGTGTGTTAAGTGTTAGTGAATAATAACTATCTAATTTAACTAACTAAATAACGTATAGGTACATAAAAAAATATTAATCTAATACTTGTGTGAGATTTATTTTCTCTTTTCATGATTTCTTCTTTTCATATTTCGTTCTTTTTATTTTTTTATTTCATTTTTCTCACATTTCATTTTATTGATATTAATTCAATTAAGAAGTTAAGTTAACTAATTAATTAGTATAGGATATGATGATCCATCCGTAGTCTTGATCCTGATGAATTCTTTTAGGCAAAAATGTTCAAACGTTCACGTTGGAAAGAAATGTCATTTATCCTAGGATCCAAGAATTAAGTGCACATAGGATAATAAGTTCGACTTGTCGTCAGATATTGTTCCATGATTGTTCAACGAATATTCATATATTGAGTATGGAAGTTAGACGAAGTTCCAATGTCAATATGTATACCTTGATTGTCTTTAGTTCAATTCTGTGATGCATATAGTGTTTATACATATTAAATTGAAGGCAAGGTTAGTTCCCTTATAGTTGATACTTCGTTATATGCAATGTAGTGATGATTGACGTATTTTAAGAGTGTCAATGTTGATTATTCGTCGTCAATAGGATTACGTGACAATGCATCTGCCACAATATTTTCAGTGCCAGGAATATGTTCAATGGAGAATTCAAATGGCTGTAGGATGATTGCATATCTGGCGAGTTTTTGGCTTTTATGGTTAGATCGACGCAGAGATGCTACAGCACGTTGGTCAGTTTGGATGGTGAATGGAGCACCAAGCAAGAACTTTTCAAGTTTAGTTATTGCCCATATAACAGATAAAAGTTCCTTGTCTACTGTGGAATACTTTGTTTCTGCCGGCTTCAGCTTTCTTGAAATGTATAAGGTAGGGTGTAGAATGCCATCATGGTTCTGAAGCAGGCATGCACCAATGCCGTAGTTACTAGCATCTGTTCGTAAGAAAAATCTTTTGGAAGCATCGGGAAGTCTTAAAATTGGTTCATGCGAAAACAAATTTATAATTTTGTTGAAAGTTTCATTGCATGTACCAGTCCATGTCACCTTCACCGGCATGTCTTTTTTTAACAATGAAGACAATACAGCCGTGATGGATGACAAGTTTGGTATGAATCTACTGTAATATTGAACAAGTCCTAACAAACTCCTGACCTGTTTCTTCGTCTGAGGAACTGCTATGTTTAGAATTTTGGAGACCGTACTAGGTAACGTTCGGATATATCCCGATCCAATGATATGTCCCAAAAAGGTTATCTCATTACACGCGATCTGCACCTTTGTAGGTTTAGCAGTTAGATGATAATTCCTTAGAGTGTCGAAAACATATCTAAGCCCCGAAACATGTTCCTCAAACGACGAACTAAACAAGCATATGTCGTCAATATACGTAATTACGTCTGGTCTACCTGATAAAATTTGTCGCATCAGGCGAATGAAGGTAGCTGGCGCATTAACAAGCCCAAAAGGCATCACATTCCACTGGTATAGACCTTGTGGAGTTGAAAATGCGGTGTAGTACTTAGCCTTTTCGGTCAGTGGTATCTGCCAATAACCTTTAGTTAAGTCTATCTTACTAAATATAGTTGCGTTGGATAGACGTGGCAGTAAGTCGTCGATAAGTGGATGTGGTTCGCTGTCAACTATAGTCTTAGCATTTAATTTTCTATAGTCAACACATAGTCTGATGTTATTGTCCTTCTTCCGGACAATCACCAATGGAGAAGAGAATGGCGAATTACTAGTCTCAATGATTCCCAGAGACAACATCTGTTCAAGTTCCTTAGTAGTTTTAGCAAGGAAATGTAAAGGAACCGAATAGGGATGTACACGAATAGGTGTATCATCATTGAGAGTAATGTCATGACTGATAGCCGATGTGCGACCCGGGACGTCGGTCAACACATCTGGATAAGACTGTAATAGATCAGCAATCTGTAGACGCTGTTGCGGTGTAATCGTTGAAGAGATGGTTACATCCCGCCAAGATTCAGTAGGTTGAACTACTGGTACCGGTAACGGTAACTGTATCTCAGGAAAAGAAGATTCTTCTTCCTGGATGACGGAAAAGTTAGAATAATAACAAGTAGATACTGTGTTGTCATCTAGTTCATGAAAAATTGATTGTAAGTGTTCAGGACGTGTATGAAATTGCTTGAGCATGTTAATATGAAATATCTTTTTGTGTCCCTTGATATCTAAGACGTAATCAACGTCGGAAATTTTATCAATGACTTTGTAAGGACCAGTAAAGAAAAGAAATGATGAATGACCATTATGAGTCATTAATGATATGAGACAATTGTATTACCATAGCATGTTATCTGCGTGACGTAGCATTAGGAACTAATTGTAACCGTAGACAATGATGGTTAAAGTAAGCACCATTATCATGCTCGATGACCATTCGAGCATCTCTATTGTTACGAAATGTAACTATAGCTTCACCATACCTGTCATTGGTAGGTGACAACAACCGTACAAACATAACGTCTGCCGTGTCATTAAAGAAATTGCTAAGTGCCTGCCATCTGGTACCTTGTGGCAGATTGCGCACTAACACGGTGCGAGAATATGCACCCTTCCCAATGTAAGTGGGATCAGTGTCACTCACGTGATAAATAGTTCTTCTATTTAATCTTTTGGATATGGTAGTCTTATGAGATGATGTCTCATAATGATTGACATATTTATTTGTCCTAATTTTATTAGTTAAGTTCATAAGAACTTCACCATCATTACCTTTGTTCGGGACATCTTTTCTTTTCCCATTTTCAACAATTTTATTCAGATCACTTTTAATATGATCTTGTCGCCAACATTTATTTTCTGACTTGGCAGTATTCTCTTGAGAAAAGGTATATCTGCCTCGAAATGATTTTCTAATCTTCCTAGGATGGACTGGTAGTTTAGTATACTTTTTATCCTGTAGTAGAGTCTCATCCTTCTCCTTATCGATTTCCAGAATGGTGCTGAGACTGAAATTGGAGAACACTGTGCCACATGTATTTATTTTGTTGGCCCGTAATGTAGCTGTTGCAATGACAGCGTTAGCATTGCAATAAGATTGCACATTCTTTAATTCCCATTCCTCAATTTCCTGTGGGGAACAATCCTTACTACCATGGATGCGTCCCAACATCAAATCTGCAACTGGATTCTGAAGCATGCATACTTTTACGTTCCCTGTGAAAAAGGGTGTTCTAATATGAACAATAGCTGTGGGGTAAAACTCAATTGTTCCACCAAATGTCATGCAGCGTACATATTCTCCTGTCGCACAGCTGGGATGTACCAGCGACTGACGTATACCAATCGTTGTGGATCCTGAATCCCTCAACACTGAGACGACGGATCCATTAACCAATCCCCTGTTAAAAATTAGTAAGCCTGTTCCATCGTTGACTGCAAGACCTACCTGTGGTATAATATGTCCGCAGTTAAGCACTGTTTCTTTCGCCTTCTGAAAAACAAGATTGCATTGGTGGCAACTATTTGCCACATTATAATTAATAGCAAAACATGCAGCAGAAGACTGTGTTGTATTATTGTCAAGTGGGACCTGAGCTATAGGGGTAGTATTATTTGTAACTGCCGCCCCTGTATTATGGTTGTACTGAGATGATCCCCGAGAATGAGATCGATTACGAGTATAATTGTTTGAATTATCTCGTCGTCCTCTATAGTAACTATTATCTCGATGTCTCGAACCATGATTATTACCATTCCAGTTATTGTTATTATTGGGAGTATGTGATCGATTATAATTAGTGTTATGTTGACCATTGTGGTAGTTTGTATGAGGTGAATAATTTCTATCTCGTGATCTACCTCTGTTGAACTCATTTTTATTGTTGAAATCATTATTATGTCCCTTCTGAAAGTTAACATTGTGATTTCTTTGGAACATACTTCTGTCTACACTGTGATATCTTCGTTTGTTATTATGATTGTAGGCCATATTAGATGCCACAGGTAGAGGTTCTCTTAATGAGGAGTTAGAAATAGTTGCATTCGGATGTGCAGAACAGTAGTTTAAAGAAATTTTTTCTAACTCGTCGATAGTACCTGGTTTACGCTCCTGCAAATATGCAAAAAATGGCTGGCTAACCGAAGATAATACCTTATCCCGTAGTAGTAAATCAACTAATTTGTCGTATGATTTGTTGACTTCTGCCAGTTCAACCCATCTATTAAATGTATTGCGTATGTTCGCAATGAATCCTGCAAAATCTTTTGAAGATTCAGGTAACATTCCCTTAAATTTCAACCTACAGTGTTCCTCGTCCAGGTGAAACCTTCGTAAAAGCAAGGACTTAATAGCACCTTAGTTATTTGCTATTGATGGGTCAGCATTTTGAGAAGCCGTCAATGGTTCTCCAACCAAGAATTCATTTAACTTGAGTACCCATGACTCTTCAGGCAAATGATTT
The DNA here is from genome assembly GCA_024509875.1 of Oreohelix idahoensis. Taxonomy (NCBI): domain Eukaryota; kingdom Metazoa; phylum Mollusca; class Gastropoda; order Stylommatophora; family Oreohelicidae; genus Oreohelix; species Oreohelix idahoensis. The sequence continues at coordinate 42,559 of JAMPIV010016799.1, read as the reverse complement.
GTTTTGCAAGTCTGTTCAAAACGTGATAGGAACGATGACAGGTCGTCCACGTTCAAGTTGAAAGTGGGTAATTTAAAGTTGTAGAAATGTTTAGTTTGGCTGGATGACGATCCATTTTGTGCATTATTATTCTGGTTTGCATCAGCACTTTGTGCTTGTAATCTTGCTGTCTCCAATTTAATACGCGCCAATTCCATTTCTTGTTGTAAAATAATTTCCTCTCGTTTCAATTTATTCTCTTCTTCCTGTCTGGCGATTGCTCTTTGCTCTTCTCTTTCACGTTGAGCAATCTCTCTTAATCTATTTTCCTTGGCAATTTGCTTCATCTCACGTTCTGCTTCCTCTTTCTTTAATGCAACCTTTTGTTCCTCTTCCTCTTTCTTTAATGCAGCCTTTTGTTCCTCTTCCTCTTTCTTTAATGCAGCCTTTTTCTCTGCTTCTTTTCTTTCACGTTCCTCCATATCTGCTTTATGTTTTTCCAGTTCTGACTCAGCAAACTGGCGAAGTTCTTGAGATTTATAACCATAATCCTTACCAATTTTAACGAAATGGTCTATAGTAAGCATTTTGACTTTTATCTGGTAAGTAATTATTGATAATTACTGATTAAAATAGTCAATAGTAGCTTCAGAGTAATTATTATACTTACTCAACTTAGGAATATTCAATATACTCACAATAGTATTGAACTCGTATGTCTAAGTTCAACTAATAGACAATACTTTGTAACAATATTGTATCTAAATAATAACTATATCATAAATAATTATGATATCTGTTAACTATAATGTAATTACATCACACAATTAATCTTAATATCCAATAATGTTGGGTATGATTCCTAGTAATTATATTGTTCAATGTACTAAGTCACTCTCTTAGTACTAGAAAAGGATATTAAATAATATACAATGGGTCTATTACCTCAAAGGTAGACTATAAGATTATTTTATTTGGTCAATATATATTATATTATTATGCCCTAGGCATCTCTTATAAATTGTAGTGCTAATTTCTTGGACTATCACTGCATAATTATGCAATGTCCCATATTAACCTTAAATGTCAAAAAAAATTAATTAAATTAAATTACAAGTGTATTATTGAATATAATGTTATATTATTAATGTAGTATTATATATATCATGAGGACAAACGAAACAATGATGCAACTAAAGGGTACAAACAATGTCAAGACGCAAACAAGACATTTTCACAATTAAAAATGAATTTATGAACTAAATAAAACAAGCGGAAGTGTCACAAGCCAAATGAAGGGTCAAGGACTGACCCGAGGTCAACTTAATATTCAAAGTACACCAAAAAAATGACTGCAAAAAATGATGACATCACAGGACTCATAACGGACGAACATTTAACAATCATAAAATAAGTGATAGTGAGATTAGACTGGACGAAATAGTTAACGAACATGATACAAAACTGAATAAAAATGTGAACTTAGTACAAATAAAATACACCAATTATCTACGGAACGGTACAGCTAACACAAATTGTCAAACGACAGCAGATTTGGACAGGAAGTCCAATGGCAAACCTCAATGGGGCTTCCAAAAGTGCGATCGTTTAACTGCCCTAAGAAACGACCGAAATCAATTCAGGCATCGTGAGAGCCACAGAATCTAATTTCGGTTCATCCACAAATTAACAACACATTAAAACAACAAAAAGTACATTAAACATAGGTAAAAACATGCCTATGTAGGCAGAAGGCATGGACTCAGTTAGCACTGTTTGCAATGACAACAGTTTAAACAGCTAGACTTATCTTTTCCCGTTGCTTAGATCAGTGCTAGAGGTCGTCAACAGCTAGGCTAATGCCCCTGACTGCCTGCTCCTGTAGTCCATTTCTTGTGTCTGCTTCAAATGACTTATGTTTCCCCTGGTTAGGCTTAAAAGAACGACTTCAGTTTCTCCGACAGTTTCACCTACACGAATTTCAGTGACGTCGCGTTTTTAGGCATTAGACTGAGTACCACGTCATCCTCGACTGAATCATGTGATCGAAACTTGATCGTAAACATTATGGTCAATCTGTGCATAAGGAACAGAGTTCGTTTCTTTTTTTCTTCTGTCGTTCCCCGCATTCGGCCACCACTTTGTTGCTGAGTATTTTGCCGGTTGTAGATCATGCACTGAGTATGGTTACTTGAGTGATCTCTTGTTTATCGTGCTTGGGTTATTATTACGCGAATAAGGGTGAAGCGTTCATGCAACTCAGTAGCATGGTATGAAGAAGTAATTAATGTAACTTGAACTCAGCAACATTTAATGAAGTAGTTAATACCTTCAGTTTGAGTCCGTAATATTTAATCACATGCACACACAGGATGATGATTTCAAATAGGAGTAGAACATAAGTCCGTATAAGTCATGCATAAATTAATCAATAACGTAGACTGCTGGTTTACGTGTCAATGTCCGTTTAAGGATACAATGCAGTATTGTCGTCAGAACATCACAGCTATATGCACGCGCAGCTAGACATGGCTACCTGCCGACAGTGAGACTGCGAGTCTGAGTATTCATACGAATTTTGACGATTATTCTCCTCCTTCTGAGGATTCTAATTAAACACTAACCTCCGTACGTTTCCTCTCATATAGAGTTCTAGGACTGACCCTGGTCCATCAAAAATGCACATATAAATGGCTATATCATGCCACTGAATTGGAAGGTTAGAACAACGCAGCTATTCAGCTTGGCGGTCAAGTAACAAAGGGTAGCGTCTCCTAGTTACCGACTGTGACTCAAACAACGCTAGACACGTCATACTCGATCGTGTATGGAGCGTTCAATAATTGAAACATCTATCGCAATATATTAAATGTCTTAACCTTTACAATTGCACGTCTGCTAACCTTTAGCAGACGGCGTTAATATCATATACCGTAACAATTATCTCGATTCTCAAAGACAGCTTCTTTATCACATTCTATCATCTCACGTGTGGGAAATTCTATTGTGGGTTTTTTTTTTACCAGCTCTCACTGTGACTATCACTCATTCCAACCTATTCTGAAGGGACCAACCCAAGTCTTAATACTCCTATCTAAAATCTACGACAAAGAATATACCTATGTACAAAAATTTCATTTGATTATGCAATATATTTATGCACTTTATTGATAAATACATATTGTTTCATATGTTCTGACCAAAAGAAACAATTGGTTCAGGACTAATAAATTAAAAAAATTTTCAAACTTAAATTCTAAAAGCCAGTGTTAGTTCAGTTTATCATAGAGTTTATTATTATTATTAGACTTATTATTTACATGTGTGTTTCTGTGTATTTTATTACCTACACATTACATTTCAGTACCCTAGACTTTTAACGTAGCTAATATTCATTATAGTAGAATAGGTCTGTTTGAGGTCGTAAGTGGTAGCAGAAAGGCCTTCTGTAACTCACATAAACTTTTATCTCAGGAGCCTTCACAGCTGACCTCATCCAGTACACTAGGTAACATAACCATACAATAACATCAAAAACCACTACACAGGTTCATGTCGCTAAATCATCGTATCAGCGAAGTAGCTGTCGGAAACTCGGGGTATAGTCACAATTTTAAACCGTCGTATGAGCGAAAGGTCGGTAAGCGAATCTTGAATCTTCAGAAAGCGAGGTGTGACTGTATATGCAAAAGGCATAAATGAGAATATAAAAATTGAAAATAAGGAGTGGCTTTTTAATTACAATGTAGATTAACAAAACTGACAGGTGAGATATGTAGATTAACAAAACTGACAGGTGAGATATGTAGATTAACAAAACTGACAGGTGAGATATGTAGATTAACAAAACTGACAGGTGAGATATGTAGATTAACAAAACTGACAGGTGAGATATGTAGATTAACAAAACTGACAGGTGAGATATGTAGATTAACAAAACTGACAGGTGTGATATGTAGATTAACAAAACTGACAGGTGAGATATGTAGATTAACAAAACTGACAGGTGAGATATCCATTTGTTCTTCTACATCTTATTCTTTTACTCTTTCTGCTTTTTATCTTTCTTCTTTGTAGTTTTTTTTTTCTTTCATCTTCTTTTTCGTGGTTTATCTCTCTGTTCGTGACTATTACAATAAGGAAAATGTTGACACTACCTGTCCACGAACTGGCATTCTCTTATGTATGAGCCCTACATGTCGTCTTGCTATATTATCGCATGTTGCTTATGCACCTGCATTGTTTGTCTTGTGTTTCTGTCTTATTTCGTCATCCCTTCTTTCAGTGGCTACCATGGTAAGAAAAAGGTAAAAGATCCCGTTACACGCCCATTGAGGCATATAGGGAATATGATGTTAGGCCCATATTTTCTTGACCATCGGCACATTAGGGGTGATGTGGTCAGCATCACGCTGGCCGCCTTAACCTTCCCAGAAGTTGCTCTGGTACCCAATTGGGGCTGGGTCGACCCAGGAGCCGTTTGTGGCATAAAAAAATCCCACCTCATCTGGGGATCGAACCATAGACCACTGAGCAAGGAAGCCAGTGCACTAACCCCTATGCTAGTGGCTACCATGACTCGAAGGTATTGGTGTTACTTGTACACGGTCGGGTACTTTCTTGTATATCAGCGCTTCAGGTCCTTCAGCTTCATTCGTGCATGCTGCTTATATATTGTGTTTCGTCTTCCGTTTATGGACCCACCTTTAGGATAGAGAACCATCGAACCTGTGGCATTTCATCACCCGCCAGTTAGTAGGTCCGGTGTGACCTCCACCAATATTGAGCCCGCTCAGCTGGGGAAGTCCTCTTGGGTTGCAAAAAGCCCCCTACCCCCCCCCTTTCCCCCCCCCCCCCCCCAAAAAAAAAACGATTCCCTAAATGCCGCAGAGGTCAAGCGTGAAAACCCAAATCCCTGGGGTACTAAAGAATATAATGAACGATCTCCCTCTTATAGCACGTTTCACTAGCTTTGCCCTCAAACAAATGTAATTATCTGATTAACCGTCTAATGTATTAATGCCATTTTTTGCATACGATGTTATATTGGGTTAGACCCAACAAATATATACTTTATATCTGTGCATCTTGTCCAGTTCCCATAAACGGATGAAATCATTTGATCTTTGTCGGCATACTAATTATTGTATATCGAGAAAAGAAATTTTACCACTTATGCACAGATTCTGTGAATTGATTAGGCATAGGCGTGTCTACTATTACAATAATGTGGCCATCACGTTTGCAATTGAATACGTGTTGAAGATGATTTCTTAAATGATCTGCATGCGAAATACTCGTGACATTGTTTGTCATTGACATTTAATGCGATACCAAACTGGACCTTCCTTGATCTAATTATTTCAATGGGTATCATCTCTTTGCGGTTCATAAATATCATAATGGAACGTTGCTCCTCTAATGTGCTTGTAAATAACGGTAAGGTCATCTTGAAAGAAATTAAACTTCATCCGAATCATAATCAGATGTCTCTGAGAAATTGAAAATCAATCTCGGCTGAATGAAGGACAAACCATCATTCTTCCAATATTCCTCTTCCTCTTGTAACACATGATTCTCACTTTTCTTCCAATAATCCCTGGCTATATTGGAGATGGCGGCTTTTATAAGTATTTCAACATCTTTTAATTTGAACGTTCTATTTTCTGTTGCTACCTGCTCCTTAATTTTAGCCCATACTAATTCTATTGGGTTTAAGTGAGAATGGTAAGGAGGTAATCTTAAACATCTGTGACCATGTTCATGGATTGCCTTGTCTATGTGAAATATCTTTGTATGCTGTGTCTTTTTTTACAATTCCAAGTAATTCAGGTTGATGGACATTTCGTTGAATGGAATGTTGTTTATGGTCAGCCAAATCTTTATTACATCTTTAATACTTGGTGAATTAGAAACGTTATCTTCTGGTGCCACAACGTTGTGATATGAGGCATTGTCCATTATCAAACACCACGGTCTATCCAAGGAAGGAAGTACATGATTCACAATCCAATCTTCAAATATCTTGCCATTCATCTCTGCATGGTAATCCCTATTATCTGTGGATTTTGAAACAAATATGAGTTCAGTATTATTTAGAAGCCCATGATGGCTGCTTCCTGGATGTGCAATTATTAGGCGCTGTCCTTTGCTGCTTGGTACTAGTCTCTTAGTTGTTCCATCAGATGATCGCCATTCTCGTTCATTACTGTGGTGCGCATTGATCCAAGTTTCATCTAAATACACAAAATCATAACAATCTCTTCTCATTTCTCTGACCTCGCGTAAATATTTGCTTCTCATTGCAACTATATGAGGCTTCTCACAAATAAGGTTTCTACCACCAACATATTTTCTAAAAGTGAATCCCAAACTCCTAATAGTCCTCCATAGCGTAGATTTGGAAATATCAATGTCATTATTCTTTCTTAACCAAATTTTCAATTTCCTTAAAGTCACTGCCTCATTATTGTGAAACATATTGCAAATTTCTCTGCGGATCAATTCTCTGTCAAAATTATCCACCACTCTTGGCCTAATTTTCGTGTGTAAAACACTTGAATTAGACATGTCAGATGTCGCTATCCAGCGGTGCAATGATCGTTTGCTTATTCCCAAGGCGTGAATAGTCCTCTTTTGTGGGTTTGAAATAGAATGATATAATTTTCCTCGAGTAGCTTCATTGCAGAAATACTTAAAAATCCTATTTGTGATTTGCTGTAATGTCATAAAATGTACTCGCAGACTCATTTTTCCTTCTTAACCACACAATAATTTTTGTAGACACACCTCTGATTGACAATGTGTGCGTTGCACCAGATATAAACTGTTTTATGTTCAAGAAGTGCGATTTCACGCAATTTCACTCAAAAATCATGCCAATTGCTTGATAAACCAAAAAATGTGCAAATGAGGTCGTATAATTTACTGTAGACATTTCAATATGTGTGCGTGTGATGTGTGTTGGCAAGTAGGATTTTATATTATATCGCAAAGAAACGAAAATTGAAACCAATGGCCGCATTTTAATGAAAAATTTAATTCATAGGGTCTATACCATTTCAAATTCACACACAAAATTTCACTTATATGCGTTATATATTCGCTGAGATATAGCATTTTGAAGTTGGGCAAAGCTAGTGAAACGTGCTATAGCTACTTACGGAGCATAGGACCACTATGCAAACACATATTCCTGCAGCAGTGCTTTATGTGGGAATTTGTTTTGCATCATCAGCTGGACAGCCCCCACGTAATGCATTTATTTACCTCTCTTTGTTTCTATCCTTCACGGGACTATAAACTGGAAAACTGCACCCCATTTATGTCTAATTCTTTCATCATTGAACACCCTCTTTCTGTCTAATTCATTCATCATTCACCACCCCTTTTCTGTCTAACTCTTTCATCATTCAGCACACTCTTTCTATCTAATTCATTCATCATTCAGCACCCTCTTTCTATCTGTTTCATTAATTATTCAGCATTCCCATTATGTCTAATTCATTCAATATTCAGCACCCCCTTTCTGTCTTCATTCAGTATTCAGCACCCAGATTCTGTCTAATTCATTCATTATTCAGCACCCCATTCTGTCTAATTCATTCATTATTCAGCACCCACTTTCTGTCTAAATCATTCATTATTCAGCACCCCCATTCTGTCTAATTCATTCATTACTCAGCACCCCCATTCTGTCTAATTCATTGTTTATTCAGCACCCCTTCTGTCTAATTCATGCATTATTCAGCAACCCCATTGTGTCTAATTCATTCATTATTCAGCACCCCCATTCTAATTCATTCATTATTCAGCACTCCCATTCTGTCTAATTCATTCATTATTCGGCACCCCCATTCTGTCTAATTCATTCATTATTCAGCACCTCATTTCTCTATCTAATTCATTCAATATTCAGCACCCCAATTCTGTATACATCATTCATTATTTAGCACCCCCATTGTGTCCAATTAATTCATTATACAGCACCCCATTATGTCTAATTCATTCATTATTCAGCACCCCCATTCTGTCTAATTCATTCATTATTCAGCACCTCAATTCTGTCTAATTAAATAATTATTCAGCACAGCCATTCTGTCTAATTCATTCATTATTCAGCACTCCAATTCTGTCTAATTTATTCACTAATCATCACCCCCATTCTGTCTAATTCATTCATTATTCAGTACCCCAATTCTGTCTAATTCATTCATTATTCAGCACTTCCATTCTGTCTAATTCATCCATTATTCAGCAACCCCATTCTGTCTAATTCATTCATTATTCAGCATCCCCATTCGGTCTAATTCATTCATTATTCCGCACCCTCATTCTGTCTAATTCAATCATTATTCAGCACCCCCATTCTGTCTAATTCATTCATTATTCAGCACCCCATTCTGTCTAAATCATTCATTATTCAGCACCCTAATTCTGTCTATTTCATTCTTTATTCAGCACTCCATTCTGTCTATTTCATTCATTATTTAGCACCCCCATTCTGTCTAATTCATTCATTATTCAGCACCTTCATTCTGTCTAATTCATTCATTATTCAGCACCCACTTTCTGTCTAATTCATTCATTATTCAGCACCCCCATTTTGTCTAATTCATTCATTATTCAGCACCCACTTTCTATCTAATCCATTCGTTACTCAGCAACCTCATTCTGCCTAATTCATTCATTAATCAGCACACCCATTCTGTCTCATTCATTCATTATTCAGCACCCCCAGTCTGTCTCATTCATTCATTATTCAGTACCCTCCTTCTGACTAATTCATTCATTATTCAGCACCCCATTCTATCTAATCCATTCATTATTCAGCACCCCCATTCTGTCTCTTTCATTTATTATTCAGTACCAGCAGTCTGTCTCATTCATTCATTATTCAGTACCCCCTTCTGTCTAATTCATTCATTATTCAGCACCCCATTCATTCTAATCCATTCATTATTCAGCACCAACTTTCTGTCTAATTCAATCATTATTCAGCACCCCCATTCTGTCTAATTCATTCATTATTCAGCACCCACTTTCTGTCTAATCCATTCATTATTCAGCAACCCCATTCTGCCTAATTCATTTATTATTCAGCACCGCCAGTCTGTCTCATTCATTCATTATTCAGTACCCCCTTCTATCTAATTAATTCATTATTCAGCACCCCAGTCTGTCTCATTCATTCATTATTCAGTACCCCCTTCTGTCTAATTCATTCATTATTCAGCACCCCATTAATTCTAATCCATTCATTATTCAGCACCCACATTCTGTCTAATTTATTCATTTTTCAGCAACCCCATTCTGTCTAATTCATTTATTATTCAGCACCCCAATTCTATCTAATTCATTCATTTATCAGCATCAAGGTCTGTCTAATTCTTTTATTATTCAGCACTACCATTTTGTTGAATTCATTCATTATTCAGCACCCGCATTCTGTCTAATTCATTCATTATTCAGCACCCCTATTCTGTCCAATTCATTCATTATTCAACACCCCCATTCTGTCTAATTCATTCATTATTCAGCGCTTCATTCTGCCTACTTCATTCATTATTCAGCAACCCCATTCTGCCCAATTCATTCATTATTCAACACCATCATTCTGTCTAATTCATTCATTATTCAGCACCCCATTATGTCTAATTCATTCATTATTCAGCACCCCCATTCTGTCTAATTCATTCTTTATTCAGCAACCCCAATCTGTCTAATTCATTCATTATTCAGCAACCCCATTCTGTCTAATTCATTCATTATTCAGCACCCCCTTTCTGTCTTAATTCTTTCATTATTTAGCACCCCTTCTGTCTAATTCATTCATTATTCAGCACCCCCATTCTGTTTAATTCAATAATTATTCAGCACCCCATTCAGTATAATTCATTCATTATTCAGCACCCCCATTCTGTCTAATTCATTCATTATTCAGCACCCACTTTCTGTCTAATTCATTCATTATTCAGCACCCCCATTCAGTCTAATTCATTCATTTTTCAGCACCCACTTTCTGTCTAATCCATTCATTATTCAGCACCCCCATTCTGCCTCATTTATTCGTTATTCAGCACCCCCATTCTGTCTCATTCATTCATTATTCAGTTCCCCCAGTCTGTCTCATTCATTCATTATTCAGTACCCCCCTTCTGTTTAATTCATTCATTATTCAGCACCCCATTCTGTCTAATCCATTCATTATTCAGCACCCACATTCTGTCTTATTTATTCATTATTCAGCAACCCCATTCTGTCTAATTCATTCCATATTCAGCACCCCATTTCTATCTAATTCATTGACTTATCAGCATCAAGTTCTGTCTAATTCTTTCCTTATTCAGCTCAACCATTTTGTTTAATTTATTCATTGTTCAGCACCCGCACTCTGCCTAATTCATTCATTATTCAACACCCCCATTCTGTCCAATTCATTCATTATTCAGCACCCACTTTCTGTCTAATTCATTCATTATTCAGCGCTTCATTCTGTCTAATTCACTTACTATTCAGCACCCTTATTCTGCCTAATTTATTCTTTATTCAGCAACCCCATTCTGCCTAATTCATTCATTATTCAACACGATCATTCTTTCTAATTCATTCATTATTCAGCACTTCATTCTGTCTCATTCATTCATTATTCAGTTCCCCCAGTCTGTCTCATTCATTCATTATTCAGTACCCCCCTTCTGTCTAATTCATTCATTATTCAGCACCCCATTCTGTCTAATTCATTCATTATTCAGCACCCACATTCTGTCTAATTTATTCATTATTCAGCAACCCCACTCTGCCTACTTCATTCATTATTCAGCAACCCCATTCTGCCTAATTCATTCATCATTCAGCACCCCCATTCCCTCTAATTCGTTCATCATTCAGCACCCCCATTCTGTCGAATTCATTCATCATTCAGCATCTCCATTCTGTCTAATTCATTAATTATTCAGCACTCCCATTCTGTCTCATTCATTCATCATACAGCCCCCCCCTCATTCTGTTTAATTCATTCATTATTCAGCACCCCCTTTCTGTCTTAATTCATTCAATTTTCATCACCCCCATTCTGTCTAATTCATTCATCACCTTCCAGCTCCTCAAGGAGCTTAGACCCTCAACAAACTCCTGTCACGTGCCATCCTGTCACGTGCCATCCTGTCATGTGCCATCAGCTCAAAGTTTGTCCACGTACTCTTCATTACATTTATGTCTGTCACAGCATCCCTCTCCGTGTAATCCCTGACCTTCTTCCACCTCTTCCACCCGGGGATTCTCCAAAACAAGGACTGCCAGACAACACTGTCAACAAGTTTCCTCACAGCACGTCCCATTCATCTCCAGTCGTCTCCCCCTCATCTCCGACCCCACCGGCATTTGTCTGGCCCCTGTTATCAGTTCCACTCCACTGCTCCCGTTACACCACCCCAAATTCCTTGATTCCACTCAAGCATCCACCCACAAAAGTCAGTAGCTTTTTGGTAGCCAAGCCTGTTGCTCTCATGCTCCAGAGCAACACAACAGTACAGACCCGACACCTGAACCGCAAACTCCAATTCCATTGCTGGACCTGACTTCTTTCAATCTCCAAACACTTCCCAAAGCGATTAAAGCTCATTAAGCCTTTTGGACTCTTATTTTGATATCATTGTCCATCCAGCTATGTCTATATTGCTGCCAGGGAATAGGTATGATTATTGTAAAAGTCTGTTTGTCGTGATATTAAAGTTGGTCGAGTGGGCGTGTCGTTTTATCACCTGGATAGTACAGTGTTGCGGTGTATATCTAGGTCACCAGCGTGAGGCGCTGCTAGGGTGTAATGAAGACATTCACACAAACAGCATACATGTTTTCAGGCGTGTAGTACTTGTAATATGATGTGGGATGATGTGGTAAGTGTAGGTGTAGGCGAATGCGTTTAGGCTCTTGGATAGCTGCACACTGAACCCACTCACCCACATGCAGAAGTCAGTGAAGGTAGGTAATGCTGCTGACGTTTCACAATATTTATTATACGACGTACGATAGTATGGACGACACAGTCAATGGTACAAGAATCATGGATATTACATGATGATAATGGTGGTTAACACTTTGCATCAGCTCAGATATGTGATGCCAACAATAATGGCCTGTCAATATACGTTCTGCTTTCATTTACTGAAGTACTGGTACCCTGACAAAACCCGTCAGGTACCCCCTTTCAAATATACCGCACGGGAAAGGCGGTTTCAATTGCCTAACAAAAGGCTATGACTTCTTCTCATGAAGAATAAAGGCCGTAACAACGGGCCTCTATGGCGACAGCATCAGGCCACAAGTAGTGGGCCTCCAATATAAGGTAACCTTAGTGCTTTATCTTTCCATGTACATATTCCTGCCAATCCTACCGCTTGTATAGCGGGTTACCCAAGTAGATAACTTCCTCTGGGCTTCCAATGTTCAAAAGACGACTTGGTCTTGGATCCCGTATCAAGCACCAATAATGGGGCTCTATGTAACATATCAGCTGTGAGCTCTGTTCAACGTGTCGCCAAAATGTATTTCTATACTCTAGGCATACGAAAGATCAAAAATGACTCTATGACCTTATTTCAGAATCCTAGAAAGCACTAAACACAACACTGCCATTCCTGGCATACAGAATTAACTAGGGGAAGGAAAGATGACATCTCAGTCATACAATGAACTTCCAAATCCCCGAAAAGATGGCAAGGAAAAATCTTCGGACCTCTGTCCGATCACAACGCCCAGGGTACACTACCAAGGCAGAAGTCTCCCGGTCTTTGCGCCAAAACCTGCGCATGTGCAGTCAGCACAGACCTGAGCGAAACTAACACCAGACCAGGGCGTTTCCTCAAGCGAGAGGCAAAGCCGCTCCGTATATGGTCAAGTGAATAGTGACTTAAGACATGACAAATATATAAGACCTTCCCAACACAGGTCAACATAAGACAAGGGGAAGATAACCATAAATCAAACCTTTCACTAACGTAAATCACCAGTTCCCTTTCTTAGACTATCAAAAGAATTACACAGGTCTATGACATCTCAGTCATACAATGAACTTCCAAATCCCCGAAAAGATGGCAAGGAAAAATCTTCGGATCTCTGTCCGATCACAACGCCCAGGGTACACAAATACAATTGTCTTAAACAATTATGCCAAATAGACAGCAACAATTATGCATCTTGTAGTGGTGTTTCTTCAAATTCCCTGTCTAATTGTGTTGTTAATATTTTCATTTTTTTACTGCGTAGTTCTGTTAGCTGATTTGTTTTCATCTTCAGCGCTCAAAGAATAAATACTTGTCTATTTGTTATTGCTGTCAGGGTCGTTCTGACCAATAGTCTGTAAAACTAGTTGTACCTTAACTCTTTCATCTTCTTCTTTAATTGATACTTCCAAGTAATGATATCCTTACTTCTTTAGTCGTTCCTCTTCTTCCCTGGTATGTAGAAGTTTGCCACAGAGAGAGAGCGCCATACTATCCTATCGGCTGTCTTCCTCCTGGTCTGGTTTCAATCTAATCATCAGTCCTTTAGAGATTGTCTAATGTTGTCCTCCCAACAAACGTCGTGTTGGAGGTCTGGATTCCTGGCTCTTAGTTTCCTATACCTCTGGTGGTAGCCGATCTTCTCCCATTCGGCAGACATGGTCACACCTTCGTAGTTGGGACTGTTCTAATGATATCCACATATATCAGGTTAGCTTGTTTGTTTTAAAATGACTTTTATAAATGAGTTCTTGCAAAGAATAGAAGGATTAACTTGGAATGACAATGTCACCAATGTGGAACTGATGACAAGAACCAAACAAGTGTCAATGGTACAAGAGGTGAGAAGAAGACGCTGGCGACGGAGAGGGCACACAGTGAGGAAACCTATGGATAGCATTACAGAGCAGTTCTTGTTCTAGAACACCCGGGATAAGATAGGTAGAGATAGACAGAGAAACATACGAAGAAGAGAACTTGAGACAGAAGTGAAAATGATAAGGAAAACGTGGAAAGAACTTGAGCTGAGATGTCACATAATTGTGTCCCCACTCTTTTCCTCTCCGGCAGTATTTATCTACCTTATTATGCCTACTAATTATGTGCGCCATTCTATTGTTGGCACCTTCTCTCCGACAGAATTTGGTATTTTCGTGTCAAAGTTTACACTTCTTCCATTCATACGTGTCACATTTGACTGCCCCTCCTCCCGGAGATGAGTTACAGGTAAACCCAGATGGGCGACCAGTCATTTTCGAGTAACGAAGCCCGGTGTTTGTTTGCATAGGGAATGCCGGTCTATTATCGATCTGGTGGCATATTACAGACACACCTGAGACGTTGGAAATGCGGTAATAAACTTCCGGACAGGCTTGTTATAAGCAAAATAAATGTAAGAAGGAATAGTAGTAATCATTATCGAGAACTGACTTAAATACCAACTCCATATACTGAGAGTGAGCGTTTGAATTTTACAAACGCATGAGCCATGCAGAAAAATCCATGAAGAAAGTTATCATAACATGCACTTTCGAATGCTATTGGCTTAGCAGTTTAGAGTCTAATATCTATTCACGTTGATTGGAAGTTTTGTCGGAAACGCTAGGTTTGAGCGTGGGCAGTAAAACTACAATAAAATGTAGAACATTTTAGACAAACAACAATGCATTCCAGAATCGTCAAAGCAGACAGCTCGGACTGAAGCCAGGAAAGAATAGAAGTAAGGATTCTGACCGTACAGGACCGGATGTATTGGGGCACCTTCTGAACACTACAACAAGGAAACTCTACAATTTAAAACGGAAACCGGACTCCTACAGGACCTACTCACAAAGTCACAGAAGGATTCTGTAATAGAAAAAATACCCCAGACGTGTTTTCAAGGCATCTGCATCATGTTGCCGAGACTATTCAACTGAGCAAGAGGTTTATGATTCCAGTATTGGGTAAGTGTCACGTAGGGTTTATATTCATTTAATTTCCTACATCTTCTTCCTATTCTTTCACATAAATTCTCTCTTTTATTATCTCTGTATTTCATTTTTCCTGTATATTTTTCATCCATTCGTTTTGCGAATATTATTTTCATATAATTCGCAAACTTTACCTGTTTTCCTTTCTCTTAAACTGAGAATCGCGCTGGGACGATATTACTTAGATGTCAGGGCTGCAGGGCGTCAGAAGGCGTGATAAGTCGGTTCGCTGAACATAGGACGTAGACAATAGTCTACATTCTCACCGAGCGCGCGAGCTTCTTCTCGGCATTAGTCCCGGTGAGGTGTGATACTTTACATCTGCACCGGTCAGTATCCAGACATTTGGCTGGAAAATCCCAAACTGACACGGCGCTCACTTGGGCAATGGAGTCAGGCTGTCTGGGATTTGAAACTGACACGCGTACATCGTGGTCAGTAGGTGACAGTTACGACACGCGTTAAGCGGACGTAAATGTTGGGAGTAGGGGAGATAATTTCGCTTGGCGAAGTAAGTTTGGGCCCTTTGTCTGATTTTAAGATATTGGCCAAGTTTGAAACTTTAATTTCATTCTCGCTCATAGACTCCACAGTAGATAGGTCGCTCGAAAAAACGAATAGCTGTTAGCGAAGATCTCAGTTTGTTTCGGCAATTTGTCGAACTTCTAGACTTCCAGAAATATTTTCAGCATTTTTATTCTTAAGTTGTGCGACTACCTGTAATTCTGTGGTTGAGGTAATTAATATGATAGATATATAGATTTTGTGAGTGTTAAAGTGTTAAATCGCTTAATTCATTTAAATCTATTTCTTTAGCGCAGAAGAGAAATAAAGTGGTAGGCTATTATATTTTCTAGGGAAGCATTCAGTGGAAAGCAGACTAAAAATTTAATTTCTAGCTTATAACGGCAATTGTAGCTATTTATGAATTTAATTTAACTGCTAATACTCAGTCGAGTGTATTTTTCTAAACTAACGTATAAACTCTAGAATCCAGCCTCATGAATGATGACGGGATACGCACGTGTTCCTAATTTATGAGGAATGCTGATTTTTAAATATAACTTACGTCACGGGAAGTTTAAATGATAAGCAAAGCTCTCTGCTTGCAAGTTTAAATGTAAGTTTTAACCAGTACAGATTCTGTTTATTATATTATATGTGTTATTTTTCCTCCACACAGTGAAAGTTTTGGGGTGACCCTAACTTTACCAGCACCTAGTAGTAGTTTCCATACTTGTGAAGAAATAGACAGTCCTTATTTTGAACCACGTGGGTTTTCTCAAGTAACACTGATCTGACGGTGCAAGTTAGACAGAAATACTAATATCCCTATAACGGGTTTTCAAAGACTGTAATGATAAATACTGGACCTTGGAACCAGCACTTAATTTCTTCTAGAAACTCTATATAATTTGCTGCCTGGTGGCGTGAATATTTACAATCATTTCCCGACTAGATTATATCTTGTGGACAAATCTGTGGTGTGACTAAAGTGAATCCTATACTGAGGGAAGGCACCGACCTGACATTCATCATTTTTTTTGAAACCTACGCTATTGACCCTGTGCTCTGCTAACTCCCGCGCCTGGAATAATTGTTAGGTGACGTAATCAGACATTTGAACAAATTTGCATACCCAAGTAGTCGTTCCCGGAGACTCCAAGTTTAATACGTCTTTTGGAACTGGGGACTTCTTGGCAGAAGACTGCATTTTTTTGAGTCTGTGTGAAAATCTAAGATCAATGTGTTCCAAGAGGCAGCGAGCAAAGTCGTGAGTACCTGAATGAGAAGCCATGGCGGAATGAATGAGTGTACGCTGGTCTGAGTGATATTTTCACTATTATATCTTTGACACCCTATTGCTGTCCTAATAATTTTTTTCTCAATCTGCATAATTTGTTGCTAAGGCTAGAGTTCTTGTGTTTTTGTCTTAGGTTAAATCAGATTTTTTTTCAAACTCTGTGCATATAATTACGAGATAAAACAAAGAAAAACTCTTAGACTCAAACCCTATGTATCTGTGACTCTGGCGCCATCATCTGTTCTCTTAACGGGGCCGGGCTAAACCTAGAGTTAACACTATAACGGGGCTATCATCCTTGCAACATTTCCTTGATTTTTTATGACTATGTGTATATGTATTTTCCTTGATGTACTTTCTTTGATGTTGTGAGCCGATTTTTCCTGATAATAAAATCGCTCTTGAACTTAATAATCGTGTTTGGTCAGCTCGTTCTAGATAATATATATATATCATTGTTATAGTTTTCCCACGTCTGTGTGTTTACCTGTCGTCACGTGTATGTGCGTGCCTGTGAGTGATAGAAATATACGTAATATGTATATTGGTGTAGTCTGTCTGACGCTGTAACAACTGTTGTAGAAGATAGGTGAGAGAGAGAAGAATTCTTTTCGCTTTCAGAGACAGCCACTATATCAAAATCTATCATCTCACGTGTGTGGAAATTCTATTACCTTTCACTAACTCTCACTGAGTCTATCACCTATTCAAACCTATTCAGAAGGGACCAAACCTAGTCTTAATTCTCCTATCGGAAATCTACGACAAATGAGGGCTCGTTTCCGGTCTTTGAACTTAGAATAGGAAGACGAGTACGACAAACGTGGACTCGTCTATCTGGATTTTGAACTTAAGATTCTGTATTCTGACATAGAGTAAGAGTGTGATGTCTTGTGAGTTGTTATATCTTTAAATAATTACCCCCTAGACTAGCGATCTGTTTACGGGCGTGCTGACCACACAAACTAATAAGTTTTTTTTTCCACAGCATCTTTGAATAATATACATTTTGGTTACAGGTTGATTTTGTCGGGATATATGTTAACTGCTGATTGTAATACTAAATGCTGGTAAAGTGGTGAGTGTATAACATTCACTGGGTACTGAGGCAGAACGGCGTTTGAACTAAGTTAAGGAGTGTGTTTCGGACTTTTTTGTCCAGATTAATTCCCTCCCTTACCCGATCTGACTTCAGGGGCGAACTTATAGTGGATTTTTAAAAATTAAGGGATTATTTTTCTCTTTAATTTTTGCAATATTCTTTTGCTTTTCCACTGTAGCAACTTATTTTTCAGTGGTAATCTTAACTACCATTTATTTGGCGTAGTCGTGTTTTGCATTGAGTGCTTTATTGCCGATAATAGCAGCGATAGTTAGATTTTATTTTGGAGGAGGTATCCCAGGGTTAAGGATATCATCTTTTGTATTTTTGCAATTTTTTTTTCTCGTAAGTGGTAGGAACCAGGTTATTCTTTTCCTATTTTCTATCTCCACGTGTCTCAGTCACTGACATAATATGGCCGAGAGGGCAAAGCTTAGACAACTTCTCAGGGACGAAGCGAGAGAGGAGGGACTGGAAGGAGAGGAAGCGAAAGCTTTTGTCAGGGACGAACTGGAGAGATATGACGCGGAGAGAAAAGCAGCTGAAGCTAAAGAGGAAAAAGAAGAACTAAGGAGGAAAGAAGAAGCAGCCGAAGCTTTACAGCAGAAGAAGATTGAGGAGGAAATGGAAATTCGCAGGGCGAACGAACGAGAGAAGGAGAGACAGCATGAGGAAAGAGAGAAGGAGAGACAGCATGAGGAAAAAGAGAAGGAGAGACAGCATTTGGAAAGAGAAAATGAGCAACGACGACAGCATGAGTTGGCTCTTAAGGCTCTAGAAGTCCAAAGTCTTGGCGCTGCCTCTACCTCCAGCAATGGAGAGTCTTCTCCTCATTCTTCCTTAACTGATCCTGCTAACACTCAATCTCTTCAACTAAATGCTATGTCTTTCACCCTTGAGTCTTTCCCTTGTCCAAATGAGAAGATTGACACTTGGCTAGAAAAATTTGAGAAAATTGCAAGTCTGTACGGTTTAGAGAGGTCGCGTTGGAACATGAAACTTTCCCAGGCCCTAAAAGGTTCTGCTTATGATGTTTATTCTAAGCTGGAAAGTAGCCAACAAGACGACTACGATGTGTTGAAGAAAGCGTTACTGGAGCGCTTTGAAATGAACGCTCGCAAGTTTTTGCAACTGTTTCGCAACAGCCGGAAAGAGAATTCTGAAACTTTTCACCAGTTCTCATCTCGTCTTAAGGGATATCTAACAAAGTGCCTTGAGCTTTCGCAGCTCCCCTCTACCTATGAAGGTCTTGAGGAACTTGTTCTAACTGAACAAATAAAGAACACTTTGTCTGCTGATACCCGGAGATTTCTCGCTGAGCAGGGGGCAGAAAAACTTGAAGACATTTTGGAAAAGTCTGAGCGTTATCACAATGCGCTGGCTGAACTACCGGCCACAAAGCGGAAACCGACAGAGGAGCATTTTCGAAAACATAACCTAGAGCAATCTTCTCAGGCTTCTAACCAAAACAACCACAGAGAAACTGGACCTCAAAACCCCCCTCCTGAAAAATCCAAGTTCTACAAGAACAAGTACCCCAACCACCCCAAACAGTCTGATCAACCCGACCGCCCTACATGGCAGCGTAGCCAGAAAGGACAAGGTGGCAAAGGGAGAACCCCTGAGCACGGGACATATGATCAGACCGAGCACACCGAGCCGAAACGCATCGGATGCTTATTGACAGTCTCGCAAGGCGGAATTATTGACAGTGATTCCCAACCTGTTGGGGATAGACCCTCAACGCGAGGTACTGTTACTTTGAACGGTTCTCAAACTTCTTGCTTATTTGACACGGGGCTTTCTTATGATTGCATTGTTGCCAGAAAGCTGGTTAAACCCGGTCAAGAGACAGGAGAGACCGTCAAACTTTGTGGAGTTCGTAAGAGTGATGCACCTACAGCGCTTCCCATCGCATTGGTGGAGATACACTCTGACTTTGTCAGAGGTGTGATCAAAGCAGCTGTTATGGATGATCCCATCTACCCAGTCATACTTGGCGGGAGATACGTGTGTATTGGGAAACCGGAAGAGCCGATTGTGGCAGCAGTAACTACAAGAGGGCAAACCAAGAAGGAACGGGAGCCTGCGCCTAATTTGTTACCTATGGAACTTAAAGAAGCGCAATACAAGGACCCTGCTTTGGCACCCTGCTTTAGGAAACTGCCCATGGCGAAGGAACCCAAACAGCACGGGGACATTTTTTCTGAGGATGGCGTACTTTATCGGAGAACGGGCAAGCCTGACCAAGGTTACAACCAGCTCCTAGTACCGAAACAGTACAGAAGCCAAATCCTAGAAATGGGGCACTCTCTTCCCTTTAGCGGACATATGGGACAGAACGCCACAAACCAACGTATAACCACTCATTATTGGTGGCCAGGAGTAAATACTGATATTATCAGATATGTCAAATCCTGTGCCCAGTGCCAACGTGTGCCACCCAAGCAACGAGCACCCCCAGTCCACATGGGTGAAATGCCAATAATGGGAACACCATTCGAACGGGTTGTGATCGACATTTTAGGGCCTTTCGAAAGGACTAAAAGAAGGAACAGGTTCATCCTGACCTTAGTCGATACATGCACTTTATGGGCAGAAGCTATCCCGCTAACATGCGCAGATGCCAAGCATGTCGCAGAAGCCCTCGTGCAGATTTTCACTCGGTTGGGATTCCCTCAGCAAGTGTTGACGGATAATGGATCTCCATACCGAAACCTGTTGATGGATGAGATCGTTAAGATCTTGAGGACCCAGCACATCCACACTAAGCCATATACTCCGGCGGGAAATGGGCTCGTGGAACGTGCTAATGGAAACCTCACCATGATGCTAAGTAAGCTGGCACAAGTGAAACCTGAAGATTGGGATCTCTGTATTCCTGCAGCATTATTTGGCTACAGAGAATCTCCTCATACTTCCACAGGATTTCCGCCAGCTACACTCTTATTCGGCAGACCCATTAAGGGCCCGCTTGAAGCCTTACTTCAGTCTCTGACAGACGAGAAGGCTGATGAGACAGTTGTCTCAGCCAGTAAATATGTGTCGGTTTTAAAGGAACGGTTGAAACTAGGGTGGGACCTAGCAACGACTAACTTTAAGCGAGCACGCACCAAGCACGCTAACCGATACAGGAAAGTCGCGGAAGAGAGAGAACTGGAAGCAGGAGAGAAAGTTTTGGTGTTGCTCCCTACCGAGAACAACCAACTGAAGATCGGATGGCAAGGGCCGTTTACCGTCCTGAAAAAGATTTCTAAGGCTAACTACCAGATCTCTATTGAAGGAAAGGAGAAGGTTTTCCATTTAAATCTCTTAAAGAGATACTTGGAAAAACCAGTGCCAACCTCCGACCATCTCCTGATGATCGCCAAAACTGACGAAGATGACGATAGTGGCAGGGATATTCCACCGCTATCACAGGAAATCTTTCAAAAATGTCAGAAGCGGCGACGCTCTTTCAAGCGCGCATATGAGACATTCCAGGGGAAGGAAACTTTGAGGAGTGGACTTGAGTAGGAATTGGACAGAGATGGAGGGGGAAGAGGAGAGGGAAGAAGACAGACACCCCGAAGCTACGGTTATAGGAAATTAAACTCCATAACGTAGACATGGAGTGCTTCCATATCTTAAAGGGGGGAGGCTCTGTCACGTAGGGTTTATATTCATTTAATTTCCTACATCTTCTTCCTATTCTTTCACATAAATTCTCTCTTTTATTATCTCTGTATTTCATTTTTCCTGTATATTTTTCATCCATTCGTTTTGCGAATATTATTTTCATATAATTCGCAAACTTTACCTGTTTTCCTTTCTCTTAAACTGAGAATCGCGCTGGGACGATATTACTTAGATGTCAGGGCTGCAGGGCGTCAGAAGGCGTGATAAGTCGGTTCGCTGAACATAGGACGTAGACAATAGTCTACATTCTCACCGAGCGCGCGAGCTTCTTCTCGGCATTAGTCCCGGTGAGGTGTGATACTTTACATCTGCACCGGTCAGTATCCAGACATTTGGCTGGAAAATCCCAAACTGACACGGCGCTCACTTGGGCAATGGAGTCAGGCTGTCTGGGATTTGAAACTGACACGCGTACATCGTGGTCAGTAGGTGACAGTTACGACACGCGTTAAGCGGACGTAAATGTTGGGAGTAGGGGAGATAATTTCGCTTGGCGAAGTAAGTTTGGGCCCTTTGTCTGATTTTAAGATATTGGCCAAGTTTGAAACTTTAATTTCATTCTCGCTCATAGACTCCACAGTAGATAGGTCGCTCGAAAAAACGAATAGCTGTTAGCGAAGATCTCAGTTTGTTTCGGCAATTTGTCGAACTTCTAGACTTCCAGAAATATTTTCAGCATTTTTATTCTTAAGTTGTGCGACTACCTGTAATTCTGTGGTTGAGGTAATTAATATGATAGATATATAGATTTTGTGAGTGTTAAAGTGTTAAATCGCTTAATTCATTTAAATCTATTTCTTTAGCGCAGAAGAGAAATAAAGTGGTAGGCTATTATATTTTCTAGGGAAGCATTCAGTGGAAAGCAGACTAAAAATTTAATTTCTAGCTTATAACGGCAATTGTAGCTATTTATGAATTTAATTTAACTGCTAATACTCAGTCGAGTGTATTTTTCTAAACTAACGTATAAACTCTAGAATCCAGCCTCATGAATGATGACGGGATACGCACGTGTTCCTAATTTATGAGGAATGCTGATTTTTAAATATAACTTACGTCACGGGAAGTTTAAATGATAAGCAAAGCTCTCTGCTTGCAAGTTTAAATGTAAGTTTTAACCAGTACAGATTCTGTTTATTATATTATATGTGTTATTTTTCCTCCACACAGTGAAAGTTTTGGGGTGACCCTAACTTTACCAGCACCTAGTAGTAGTTTCCATACTTGTGAAGAAATAGACAGTCCTTATTTTGAACCACGTGGGTTTTCTCAAGTAACACTGATCTGACGGTGCAAGTTAGACAGAAATACTAATATCCCTATAACGGGTTTTCAAAGACTGTAATGATAAATACTGGACCTTGGAACCAGCACTTAATTTCTTCTAGAAACTCTATATAATTTGCTGCCTGGTGGCGTGAATATTTACAATCATTTCCCGACTAGATTATATCTTGTGGACAAATCTGTGGTGTGACTAAAGTGAATCCTATACTGAGGGAAGGCACCGACCTGACATTCATCATTTTTTTGAAACCTACGCTATTGACCCTGTGCTCTGCTAACTCCCGCGCCTGGAATAATTGTTAGGTGACGTAATCAGACATTTGAACAAATTTGCATACCCAAGTAGTCGTTCCCGGAGACTCCAAGTTTAATACGTCTTTTGGAACTGGGGACTTCTTGGCAGAAGACTGCATTTTTTGAGTCTGTGTGAAAATCTAAGATCAATGTGTTCCAAGAGGCAGCGAGCAAAGTCGTGAGTACCTGAATGAGAAGCCATGGCGGAATGAATGAGTGTACGCTGGTCTGAGTGATATTTTCACTATTATATCTTTGACACCCTATTGCTGTCCTAATAATTTTTTTCTCAATCTGCATAATTTGTTGCTAAGGCTAGAGTTCTTGTGTTTTTGTCTTAGGTTAAATCAGATTTTTTCAAACTCTGTGCATATAATTACGAGATAAAACAAAGAAAAACTCTTAGACTCAAACCCAATGTATCTGTGACTCTGGCGCCATCATCTGTTCTCTTAACGGGGCCGGGCTAAACCTAGAGTTAACACTATAACGGGGCTATCATCCTTGCAACATTTCCTTGATTTTTTATGACTATGTGTATATGTATTTTCCTTGATGTACTTTCTTTGATGTTGTGAGCCGATTTTTCCTGATAATAAAATCGCTCTTGAACTTAATAATCGTGTTTGGTCAGCTCGTTCTAGATAATATATATATCATTGTTATAGTTTTCCCACGTCTGTGTGTTTACCTGTCGTCACGTGTATGTGCGTGCCTGTGAGTGATAGAAATATACGTAATATGTATATTGGTGTAGTCTGTCTGACGCTGTAACAACTGTTGTAGAAGATAGGTGAGAGAGAGAAGAATTCTTTTCGCTTTCAGAGACAGCCACTATATTAAAATCTATCATCTCACGTGTGTGGAAATTCTATTACCTTTCACTAACTCTCACTGAGTCTATCACCTATTCAAACCTATTCAGAAGGGACCAAACCTAGTCTTAATTCTCCTATCGGAAATCTACGACAGTAAGTTATAACATATTTTTATATTTTGAATTTGACATGTTTGAACTTGCTGATGGTTATACATGTCCTTACGAGGCTGGCAACCTCAGCACGTGAAAATCATATGTTCATGAACCACCACTGCAAAGCACTGGTGATTGCTTCATGCGTGTTCTCAAAGGGACATAAAAGCAGAGCAGGGAGTGGAAGATGATTCCATCATATTTATACATTTACTATAATTTGTATTAAGTGAATGTATATTTAAACATGTCCATCCAGGCACAAGCCACTTGCCGCTGTCTAGTTGAAATATTTTCACAGTAAATTAACTAAAAGAATGGTGATTTTCATCATATCCACCGAGTTATATGATATACGCCCAGGGAGAGTAAAAATTCAAAGAAAAAAATTCGTTTGATGGACAGCGGGAAAGTCGCCTGGTTAATATCATAAAAACAAAGACTTTGCAGCGGAATTTGTTCTTTTATTCCCTCTATCGTTTGTGGTACGAGTTTACGAGATCATTTGAGATACGATTCTACGATACCGACTTCTGTGGTTTAAAGCTTGCGATCGACACTTGAAACCTACTTTCAAAGGGTTGTGAAGATACCTGTCATGACAAGGAGACGTGCCCACGCCACTAAGATGAATTGACGGAAACAGCAGCATCAACATTCCAGAAGTTATGAAGCTAAATGACATTTTTAGCAGGCCAATACAACATAACTTATTGATCTATATTCCACAACTAAGCTTCCTAAAGCCGATATTAGTTTCAATGACGAAACTTATCTTTTTTAAGTAATCACCAGTTCATATTTATTTACATTTGTTCCAAAATAATTGCCAAATAATAAGGACAATGTTACTGTTAATTCAGTTTGGGGATTGTACGAGTTCAATTAAATTATAAAATATCTCTTCAAAAAAGGCGGCGGGCAGATAAAAGTTAATATTGCTAAGACACACTCAGCATTGTTCTTGACTTCTGAAATATCTTGTGAAAACTCTCTCGAGGTAGAAGCATCACCACCCTTCTATCTGTGTCTCTTCCAAGAGTAATCTTTGCGAAGGTAGTTACCTTTGAAGACCCACATTTGATACTCTAGGTTTTGACCATTGTTGGACCAAACCCGCAGAGCAAAGGGGAGGCAACCCGTGAGGACACGTGACAGGAGGACTTGGCATGTGATGGTTGAAGGCCTATGCTCCTTGGGAGGCTAAAGGGTATTCATTTATTGTTTTAGTAATAGATGGATTACCTCTAGATCTGTTTCTTTTGTTAGAGCAGTATTTTATCTGTGGGTAGTTTTAGAGCTTCATTGGGTACACACAAGTCATGTTAAATGATCTATTTAGATATATATATATATAGATAGATAGATAGACAGACAGACAGACAGCCAGACAGACAGACAGACAGATAGGCAGGCAGGCAGATAGATAGATAGATAGATAGATAGATAGATAGATAGATAGATAGATAGATAGATAGATAGATAGATAGATAGATAGATAGATAGATAGATAGATAGATAGATAGATAGATAGATAGATAGATAGATAGATAGATAGATAGATAGATAGTAAATCTTGCTAAAAGTTGAAAGACCCGCTGTTACACATGCCCATTAATCTTTCAACTAATCTATTTGGCTTTAATGTATGGGTCTAAAACTTATGGAATGCGCCCAGAATGCCCGAGGCTGTCAGAAGGAATGTTCACCCTAAAAGATATCCAAACGAGTCTAGACGAGACCATGAAACCTGCACCCTGGCTAAAAGAAAAACAGTACTCTTTCACTAGAGCGGATAGAGAGGAAGTTCGCTTGTGAGTGAATTGGATATTTTTCTTCTTCTTTTACCTTCTTTCTTTTTTATTTGCTCTATATAGATCACGTAGCCATCATTGCAGCTGGTCTCTTTGCAGGAAGCCTGCATACAAAATGTATGAGCTCTTGCAGTGTCTGTAACAACATGTTTTACCTGATGAAGTTGCCAGTCCCACGCGCAGCTGGATATTAGCACACCCACAACAGTGTGTACTGGTTTGGTTTTTAAAGTCTATCTTCATTGCATACAGACAACGCCATCAGTGCTCCGATCTCCTCCCTTAGATCTCACAAGGAGGATCTCAGCGCAGTGCACGAACTCCGTAGCACCGGCGAGAATCCCAATGTGTGTAAATAATGTATAGGAATCACACATTCTATAAATATTTTTGTGGTGGGTAGGTTTCCTAATTTTATTGTTGTTGTTGAAATTTTGCCAGGGCAGCAGCCTGATAAGCTTACTCTTTACGATTTCCAACTGCCGTGGGATTTTTTAACGTGCGCAACTTGCACACGCGACCTCCTATTTTTTCGCCTTTATCCGAGAAGGCTAGGTATCCGATCTCACTACCCATGAGACCAGGGGGGAGTATGACGTAATTAGGACCACTGGTTCTGAAAAAAAAAAAATTCAATAAATTATAATCCCTCAACTGGGATTCGAACCCGGTACCTCTTGAATACGAGGCGGACGCCATACCTCCGAACCGCTCCGACACCCACAGTGTATACTGAATATGGTTTTATTACTTAGAGTTATGAGAACGTCTACAGTTATTCATTCATTTTTGTCACTTTTGTTCCTTATAGAGCTTGGAGCAGCCGCTGCGGTTAGTTCCCCTCATAGGTAGATTAATGGATCTTGCAATAGGACTTTTTGAACCTAATATTTTAAGTAATAAGGTTCTCGGCCTATTGCGCAACCATATACTAGTCAAGTCTTACGACATGCCTGAAGTAGCAGTGGTCATACTCATTCTCTGTTTCCTCAATAACTCCCCCCCCCCCCCGAACAATACGGGGGCCTCCAAAGTTATACAGGAACGTGCTCTAGGGCTTTACTAAATAGTTATTTTAAAAATATGTTCTTTATTTAGTTTGGTTTGGTTTGGTATCATTCCCCACGGACAACATCATCAGTGCTCCGATCTCCTCCCTAAGATCACACAGGGAAGGATCGCAGCACACTGCACAAATTCCGTAGCACCGGCGAGGATCCCAATGTGTGTATACAAGTCAAACATTCTATAAATACTAGCAACAACCCGTCAAAATTGGCAGGTTTTTAATTATAGTGTGTTGTTTCTGTTACGCGTATTATATTGCTGCTTCTTCTATAGTCTCGCTTGGTCGCTGTGAATGACGCGATCGTCTCTTCCTTTTAGCCATCTTATTATTTTGACCATAATAAGTCTGCAATACTTTAAATTAAAATTTTGCCTTGAAGAAACAAGTAAAAAACTTACATTTTAAGGTTATTTTTAAGAAAAATGATGAGTTAAATCCGTTTCCCGAATGAAACTGGACAGAAGTGTATCTTGATTGTCTGTTGATTTAATGCACACCGTCACACTTTGCTATTTTCGCGAGAGTACATATAAGGGGAAACAATACAATTATTGTCTAACTTTCAAACACAGTTGCACCCCCTTAGCTGTGCTCAAAAGTAATGCACTCCCTCAAAAATAGAAAAAAGTGCGCAAATGACGGTGTGCAAAGTGTGACAGACCGACAGACCGAAGTACCATACCGCGGGAATTATGGTATTGGATTTTCGTGGTGGGTAGGTGTTAACTATGCGTTTCTGTTATTGGTGACTTATGTGCGAATGTTGTTGTGGGCCGTCGCTTCGTTATGGATAACGATGACAAGACAAACGTAACGGTAACGACTGGGTCATAAGACTGGCCAATTGTTAAGTAAGACATACTGGACCCATTGTTGAGCGTGAATGACGATACGATTTATTACAGGAAAGACGTTGACATCATGTTCAAATACAGTTCATCGATATGGTTCTGACAGTTTATACATTGGTATATATAATAATCAACATGGACGTTGATTGACAGCACTCGACGTTACGACGTCAATGTTAACGGCTTGCTAGTATACATGGTTCTGTCGAATTGACCGTTCATATTCTTTACGTAGTTATATATTCATGTACGCTTTAAACAGCTCCTAGCGTTAGAGGGGACGCATTAGCAATTTGACATATCTGGTCAAATTGAAGCTCTGCCATAACGTTTACAGGAGACGAAGTATCGGAGGCAATATACTTAATAAATAAGCCGTTTTCTGGCTAAATAATCAAATCAAGCAAGTCTTGGTATTTTCACATCAAGAACGACATCTTCATCTTATAGATGATTATAATTACTTTATGACCGTGTCTTTCCTGAACTAAGGATAAGCACACGAAAGATTCACGTCTATACAAGACGGAGGATATCGGGATCTGCCTCCAGTACGTTTGTTGGATAGCAACAGATCACCGCGACAAACCGCGCAATACCCGTTTAAGAATGGTGCACCGTCATACGCAAATAATACAATGAACCTACAATTAACTTAGATGCGCTCAAATGTGCGTCTACAAAATACTAGACTCACATGTGAGGATCTCAAACATTTAACTACCCCTTTAGGAATATAAAATAACTTAACAGTAGGTTTTTCCTAATTTTGTAAATTGTACCAGGAAAGCCGCCGAATGGCCTACTCTTTACGACTTCCAACTGCCGATGGATTTTTAATGTGCGGAACTTGCATACGGGACCTCCAATTTTTGTTTTCACCCTTATCCGAGAAGTGTAGGCGTCCGATCTGACTACCCATAAGATGGAGGAGAATGACGTCTTCTTTATTTAAAAGCTATAATTAGCCATAAGACAACCTTCACCTTCAGGCATGTCGTACTGGTGACTAATATGAAGCTGTGCTAAATGCTGGCATCCGCATCATGTAAAAGAAATTGTGAAACACCATCATCATCATCTTCCGCTTTCAACTCCCAAAGCAAGAAAGGCAATCAAGAAACCTCTGCCAAGTCATACTGTCCTGTGCTTTCAGCTCAAGGTGTTTCCGGGTCTTCTTCGGTCCACCACTGCTTTTGTTTTAACCCTTGTGATTCCAGATCAAGAACTGCCTGTAAATGTTATCACCGGGTTCTCTCAGCGTGTATCCAATACATCGCCAATGTCTCCTTCTGTTCGCTTGTTCCACTGGCTCTTGTCTGGTTCTTCTCATCAGTACCACCATTGGTGACCTCGTCACACCATTTCAATACTTCTATTCTAAGCAAGCTGTGGTATATGAAATCCATGTGCGTCCAACACATAACAGACGCCTATAAGTATGCCCGTGTAATTTAACTCTAATGTCACCATTATGTTTCATAAGAGTCCAGTTCTGCTTGATAGATTTACCTTCTTCTTTCTTCGATCGCTGAACTGCATGTCTTGCTTTTGAGGACTTGTCCATGTTGTTGAAGCGTGTTTGGTTGATATTTATAAAGGATGGGATGCCCACCCATCCTTAGTTGCCTTGTACGATGAATTTACAAGTACAGTGTTAATGCATATAAGGGAAACAATACAATTAATGTACAACTTTCAACCAAAGTTGCATCCCTTAGCGTTAGTGACAGATTGCGGCAGAGATATTATGATTAATAGATTTTATATATCTTTTCTTTATTCTACACTTGTCTTTTACCTTTCTTTCGCTCCTTTACCTTTCTTTCGCATACGCTAGATTGTTAGCAATTCAAACCTTTGTCATTTCCTTTCTAATTTAGCAACGCATTTTATTGCGGTTAGCTAAGTTCTTTGATGAGAGATCGAATCGTGTTAATTCGTTCTCGACAGGGATAATAAGGAAGACCATTGTCTATCACTTTTCCCTGATCTGTTCGCCTATAAGTTAATTATTCACGGTGAAAGATGTGAGATCAGAGACAAGAGCGCTTATATTGCGTTTATGACCATAGTCTGCTGGAAGATTAGTGTGAATTCTCGAGCGAAGAAAATCTTGCACGGTCTAGTAAATTATGTTACAAAAGATCTAAGAGAGACGTTCGCTCGATTTGCCTGAGTCTATTTCGGTTTCAGTGTGAAGAATTCGTTTGATTCGCAGAATGAGAAGGAAATATGTAAATCTGGGCATAGGTGCTAAATGTATTAAGTCTGGGCTATTTCTTTGATTTCTAATATTTAAACCCCAGCAGTTTAGACGTCATTCATTCAGTACTGCCACAGCTTCAGAGAAACAGCTAGCACGAGTTCTAGAATCACTGTAATAGTAGAGTCTTAGTTTCTCGTGGAGAAAATCTTTGAAGTTTGTTTGAAGGTAAAATATATATGTGACTAGTATTGTCGAGTGATTAATTGTTAGTTCGAATTTATATTTCACTAAATGTTCTGTGCCGAAGTGTTTTTCTAGAATAGGTCCGTCATTTGATAATTCTCTGTTTTACTGTGTTACAGTGGATAGCAGAATAAACTATAATTTCTAGCTAAACTATAAAATAGAATTTATTCACTGCTAGTAACCAGTCAGAGAATAATTTAACCATCTAAGTAATGCACTGATACATCATGAGTGTTGACGAAATATGTATTTATTTTTAATTCATGATGATTGATTTCTTTTTAATGACTAGAATTTATTTCACGGGGGTTTTAACCGATAAGACAAGCTCTAAGTTTGCGGTTTATAATTTAAGTTAAATGACCGAAGTGAACATATTCTATTTACGCGTAGGATTGTGTATACTATTATGGTTGAGTATTTATGTTTGTCTCTTCCTTTTATACAGTATATCGGTCAAGCCCAAAATCTACCAGCTGTTTTTCAGTATATATGAGAATAACCTAGAAGAAACATTTTGTACGTAAATACGTGGGTTTACAAGTTAAAACCTGTCTGGCATTGTGTTTGCATCCAGAAGGAGACATAGTACCCATCTCACAAACTTTAAGACTAAATGATGTAACTAAGCCTATCGAGCCAGATTATATTTCTTCCCTAAATCTCATGTACATTCAGCCCCAGTGGCGAAATTACAAACAGTAACATTTCCGACGTTTGAACAATTGTGGTGTGACCAATAATTTTATATTGAGAGAATTACCAACCTGTCATTTCCTAAGTACTGGAAACCACGAGATTCTGACATTGTAAGCCCATTTAACATTTCTTACCTGAACTGATTCAAGTGACATAAATAGTAATCCTAAAATATAGTTGTAAAGTGAACGCTCCCCGGAACATTGGATGAAACCTGTATCTGCAGAGCTGGGGTTCTCTTTATAAAAAAGAACACGGATTCATTGTGTGTGTGTGTCCTAAAGTTGGCGCCTGAAGGTGCAAGACAGCAAGATTGTAGATAAGAAAGAATGTCAGTGGCCACTTGTGAATGAACAGAGAGAAAGCAGGACTGAGTGATTCCCTTATGGTATAATTTATGCACCCACTTTGTGTTTTCTTTATGCAAGTTTGTTGCTAATGATGTTTTCTTCTTAGAATAGATTAATATATCAACTCTGTTCTTAACTGTAGAGAGAAATCCTAGACCATAGTGTATAAATCTGTGACTCTTTGGGGGCTATAACTTTTCTGCTAACGGGAACGTGGGCTCAACAGAGGGGGAAAAGATATTACATCTATGGGTCTATTCTTTTAGTATTTCTTTAACCTATGTGTATTGATATGTGATTGATATTCAAATTTATGATTGTGGTGAAATTCTCATGATAAATAAAATTTATATAAACTTATTCAACTGTGTCGGTGTTACGTACATTTATTACCTAAGGGGGTAGTCTTCGGTCCTGCCAAATGTACGCACCAGTCTTAATATAGTTATATTATTTGTGCGTTCGATTGATTCACGCACTGACGTGCACAATGCAGTGTGAGTTGCTTTGGACGCACGAGTAACCTAGTTTAGGGATTGTGACGTCATGTTTTGTATTGGGCAGTACGGACCATGTTGATGTCCGTGGAATATTTCTTGTATTCGTGGCAAGTTAGTGGAAGCCATTATTTCTATTGATATATATTGGTCTTCATGTCGAAGCCAATAGTGGAAGTATCATGTAAGTGTCGCCCCATTTCACATTGAATATTTATTGATTTTTAATTGAAGTATCAGGCCGCTCCTAGTTATGGTCTAGCGGAGATCCATCGTAGTATGTCATTCCTAGAATGGACAAACGGAGTCGATTGCCTTGTTTGAATTACCGTAGAGGGAGAATACCTACGAGGAAACGAAGTTAATTGATTTTATATGCTTCACATGTTTTAATATGCCGTTTCGCCAATGCCAAAGTCATGGCATGGATTTTGGGAGAGGTTAGTCAACAAAAGACTCTAACCTGATTGTATTGCCGTGTATAACTTTATCTGGATTATATATATGCTACATAAGTATTGTATGAAGAAAGTCTGGGAATTTTACGGGTATGATATCAAAGATTGATCCTTGAACATGAATCCGTTTACTACGATAGACGTCCTTGGAAGAAGGTCAACGGACTTCATTGTAAATGTATATTAGCGGAGAACAGAAATGATCCTCAGCTCACTTGTATAGAAGAGGACTTGATTGTTGAAGCATCTCCAAGAATTTAAGAGTATGATCAGCAACTTTAAAGTATGACATTTGCATCTGTAATCTGTAACCATGATCGTCTTGTGTGTTCCACTCCGTATGTGTCACGTTGAATAAAATATATATACAGTCACCACAGACTTGTGTACTGCCAGTAAGTGACCAGTTATCACTACTTGTTGGAGTTCGTTTTTGAAGAACATTTTCTGACATTTTTGTTCCTTTGCAACCATTCGCGTAATGAAGGTCTTTACCACTAGAAAGAACGGACCCAACAGTAAATGGTATGCCAGTGTGGTCTGGAAATAAATAATTTCACAGGAACGTACTCAATCCAAGTATCGGTTGAAAAGAAGATTTGAACTTTCAAGGCGACAACATCTCAAACTTGGAACCTAGTGTGATGATGAATCAGAATCAACTTACGGTTACCAAATGCTCAAGGTCATCAATCAACCTCCACGTCAAGTTTTACAGTGACTGACTGCCTTGGGATCACCTATTCGTCATTATTACGTGCGAGCTGTTGTTATATACGCAGAGCGAAGTATTTTATCCTCAGACGTACATCCACGGAGACGAGGCACATTGTTTTTTCCCGGCACACGCGAGATGAGTATAACGTGCTTTCGTTGTACATTTTATTACTTTTAGCTGTGCCTTCTATCTTATGTCCATCTTTACCTTTTCCATGTTATATGTTATATGTTGTACATTCGTCGTGGGAGGTAGGGAGGTTGATCTGACGAACGAGATCCATCTCGAAGCCAATTCGGGCTCTTCGTCAGACGTTCTGTAGGGCTCAACTTGTAAGTTTCAATTGAGCGATAATTCCGGTCCAAGGCTAGAAACCTTGCCGAAGTTCCGATCGCTAATTGTTCCTTATAATAGTATCTGTTTAGCTGTTCCGTCAAGTTTTAATTGTTGTTCTCGTAGTTATTTTTACTCGTATTTAGTTTTATGATGAATTTTGTTTGTATTATGCGTCCGTCTCACCTTTCCTGTCGTTCAGTTTTTTACAAAACCTATGTTTTTACACTGTGTTGTCAATTGTCTTGTTGAGTATCTGATCGTAGTTGTCATCGTAAATTTTTACGATATTCTATTTTAGTTATACATTTCTATTTTTTTTTTATTTCTACGATTGTGTTCACTCGTCTTTGATTATCGTGTCTTGTCGGTAATGTTTCTATTGTCTTTCACGTTGTTGATTTCATGACATTCATTACATAAATTACATAAATTACTGTATTGATTATTAACATATTTCATAACTATATGATAACAAAATATACCGTTCTAGGACAGGAACGAAGAACACTTGTTATAGTAACAAGGTTAATTAATTTACATTGATTAATTATCATTTTATATATCAAGAGTATTGTGACTACTTATAAAGCATAATGTATTCACTAGATTATTTCATTAAGCAAGCAAAAGCTCTTCAGATGGCTCCTGATGAAGCAAAAGCATTTGCACTTGCAGAATATAAGAAAGCTCAAGAAATAGAAGCCGAACAGAGAAAGTTAGAAACTTTAAGACTAGAAAAACTTCAATTTGAGGCAGATCAAAAACGGATTGAGTCTCAGGAGAATGAGAAAAAAAATGAGATTAACTGCTGAGGAAGAGGAGAAAAAAATGAGATTAGCCGCTGAATTAGAAGAGAAACGATTTCAGCGAGAGGCAGAACAGAAGCAAAAGGAGGCTGAAGAAAGACTTAAAATTGAGATGGAAGTTAAACAAAAGGAAATGGAAGAAAGAAGATTAAAAGCCAAACTTCATCCAGACATGATCATTTTAAGGAAATTCACCTTAAATTACCTAAATTTAATCCCCCGTCGGATGGGACGTAATATTTTTCCTAGATAGATTATGCAGGCCCACTTTGTAGGTCTTATAACGTGGAATAAAAACACTGTATTGCACATATTTTATCCAGGTTACTTACTGGGGATGCTTTAGCAGTTTATCATACGACCAGTAATTAATGAGAAGGAATGATTTATAATGCTCTTAGAGCTGCCGCACTTTCTGAAGAAATTTCAAATGACAGTGAAGATGATGTATTACGATTTAAGATTTCGTACATTACTACCGCAATCATGCAGAAATATTTCAGTGATTTTCTGTCACAAATACGGACCTAACCCTAGAAAGATGGATTGAATTATCCAAAAATGAAAAAGTCGTTATGAAGGTCTCTTCGATTTTCACTGTATGCGCTGATAACGGTTACTATCGTCTGGTAAATCCTACAATTTCTCGCAACCCTTTTTACAAACGAAACGGAAACCTTTATCTTATGAAAGTCGCTTAGTTGCAGAATACGATTGCATAAATTTAATTTCCATTTCTTGCACTGCTGCACTATACAACTACATGGATCTAAGTTATGCAAGCAGATAAGAATGAATTGCATGTTTGCTTTTGCAGCACAACGAAAATTTGGGAATATTTTTCACGTAGAATCGTTCTTTAGTGCTGACAGGTATGTCAACACCCCAGGGAAATAATTTACAAATTTAAATTTCAATGTGATAGTACTTTTTCACAATGCGGGAAGAATTTCAACATATCTGCCTCATTTAATGTTTTCTTGGAAACAAGCCTCACAGATCGCGAGATTTTTTGGTAACAACATCAATTTTAAAAATAAATCAAGGTCATCATGTAATAAACAAATACATAGTGTGCATCATATAATGGAAGATCAAGTGATCCTCAAGGCGTCCGCATCAAAAACAGACAAGGTTCTTGGAATAAAAACATTTTTAAAAGAACATCATAACTTTCATTATACAATATTATCGGATCTCATCCAAATTTTAACAACTCAAGACAGAAAACGACAATTATGGCAACTTTTAAATGCAAATAATCAAAGATCGATCGCGTCCGTTTAGAGATAGATCGTCAGAAAGTAATACGGGTTAGACATTCTAAATGTCGCTTTTAAGTCGCTATACACAGGCTAACATTGAACTAGGGTAAAGTAGATGAAACTCACACATGCTATGTCTTGTTTCTCTTGATTGTACCCAGGTGAAAGACTGTTCCAGAATGCTCGACTCTTTTCCAGCCTAAAGGCGATTCACGACGCCTGCGTTGCGGACCCACATACCTTGCTAGTCTACCTGTAGTCTGTACGGCCACATGCTGCGTCAGTTACACCAGGGACAGGGCTCTCTTAAGTTTAACAATGGATTTTGTCAACAACATTTTCATTAGCTCTCTCCTATTTTGACTCAGGGTTGTAGCAGTACTGTGGGCGTCCGGCCTTCGCTGATCAACCCAAGTCGTGCCACGGGCAGGGTTGTCAAGTGGGTGACTTTCGGTGGCACCGTTGAAACATTTCCCCCTGCTATTATTGACCTTCATACACCCTTTTTTTCAGGAAAGATCCAGGCATGACTCCTTCCGAATCCAATTTGTGATGTAATACTTGGTCGCATACATGGTATTAAAGAGTGTACACCACAGCAAATTGCTGAATGGGAAGAGCGACATATTCAAACTGCCAATGCAGTAGTGACTAGAGCGCAAGCTACTAATATGTCGCATGATACACCTATTGAACCTACAGTTCATACCACTTGTGATGATGATGCTCCTATTTCACGGGAGTTGTTTGCAACATTGCAAAAGAATGATGATTCATTAAAAAAAAATTTTCAGTTATGTGAACAAAAGAATACCAGCAACTACACTTGCAAAATCTAGACATGTCTTTATACTTAATAATGGGAGTTTGGTTTGAGTAATACGGGAAAAGGATTCATCCTTATGTTATCAGATCTTAGTCCATCCTCTATGAGATCTCGTATATTACGACATGCGCATGACTCGCAATGTGCGGGCCATATGGGTTTTTCGCGTACCAAATCCAGAGTGCTTTCGGCATTCTACTGGCCAGGCGTCCATAGGGACATCACTCTCTATTGTCGGTCCTGTTTGATATGTCAGGAAGTTAAGGTACGGGGTCCATTTCATGCGGCTCCTATTCAAGCTGCGGACATCCCGATTAGACCATTTGATAAAATGGCTATAGACATTATTGGTCCGATGCTTCCATCTGCTAGAGGGCATACGCATATTCTTACGTGCATTGATATGTGCACTCGTTGGCCTGAGGCCATCCCTCTCAAGAACACTTCATCTGCCAGTGTAGCAGAGGCATTGATGTTAATCTTCTCACGCATTGGTTTTCCACGGAAAATCTTGTCGGATCATGGGGTTCAGTTCATTTCTGAATCCATGTCTCAAGTTATGAAGACATTTGGTATAGACAGATCTCTTAGTTCTATTTATCATCCGATGTCAAATGGGTTAATTGAGCGTCTCAATAGGACACTCAAGCAGTTGTTGGGTAAGATGACCCAAGACCATCCCCAAGACTGGGATCGGGTCATACCCGCTGCTCTGTTCGCGTATCGCGAAGTACAAAATCAAGCCACGGGGTTTTCTCCATTCCAGCTAGTTTTTGGCATGCAACCACGCGGTGCGATGTCGTTAATCCACGACTTATTGGTTGACGAGAATATTGAAGAGGAAACTCAATCCTCTTATGAGTATGTGATCTCTCTGAGAAAGAGAATCATAGATGCTTGTAGACTAGCTACTGCATCATCCGAACAAGCCAAAGAAAAAAGCTCGTCTATTTGCAAACAAGTATAGACGTCTTCGCCAGCTTATTCCTGGTGACGAAGCTTTTGTATTACTCCCTGCGCATAACAATCGTCTTTTAATTACCTGGAGAGGTCCTTTCAGGATCATCTCAAGAATATCCGATGTCGACTACATCGTTGATGTTAATGGTAAACATAAAACCTTCCACATTAACATGTTGAAGGAGTATTACTCACGTCCTGATTATCTACAGTCAGTGTTCCAGGCAACTGACGATCCTACACCTCCTATTCAACACTATTCTAGTTTGTCAGTCATCCAAGAAGAAGAATCTTCTTTCGATGATGTACAACTACCAATACCAGTTGTACCACTCCATTCCACTGAGAAATGGAATGATGTTACAATCTCATCTACTCTTTCGGCTGATCAACGTCAGCAAGTCTCTAATATTCTACACTCGTATGAGGATGTCCTCACTGACATCCCAGGTCATACGTCAGTCATCCAACATTAGTTTATTCTGACTGACGATACGCCTATTCGAGTTCGCCCATATCCTATCCCTTTACACTTTCGTGATAAGGTTGATAAGGAATTGGATGAGATGCTTCAATTAAATATAATTGAACCATCTTCATCACCATATTCTTCTTCTATGGTAATCATTAGGAAGAAGGACAACATATACGTCTTTGCGTAGATTACAGGAAATTAAACAAAGTTACAAAAATTCGATGCGGAACCGTTACCTCGTTTAGACGACTTATTGGAGAAATTATCTCATGCCACATTCTTTTCGAAATTTGACCTTTCAAAGGGCTATTGGCAAGTGCCACTCACTCCTAAAGCAAAGCCATTCACCGCTTTCTCGACGCCACGGGGTCTTTTTTCAATGGAATTTTATGCCATTCGGATTAATGAATGCGCCAGCTACCTTTGTACGCATGATGCGCCGCATATTGTCTCATCGTCCCGATGTCATTACTTATATAGTATGACATCTGTCTTTTCAGTGACTCTTGGGATGAACATATTCATGGATTAAAAGCTTTACTTTCTACCTTACGGGATTATAACTTAACAGCGAAACCTTCAAAGGCTTTTGTCGGTTTTCATGAACATCTCATTTCTGGGGTCACCGCATAGGTCATGCGTTTCATGTATATCTAGAAGACAGTAAACGTCTCTAAAATTTTTATACATCTTAGGCACCTAAGACAAAAAAAAAACAAGTTAGATCTACTTTTAGGCATACAATACAATTCTATTAAATATTCATCCCTCATTTGTCTACTATAAACTGACACCTTTTTCGTTCTCTACTGAAGAAAGGGCACATCTTAATGTTATATAAAGTGGTTCGCTAGGCTAACCAAAACGGCGTTATTAGACTATATTAAAACGATGGATATTTTTTTCAAAATGAACCTTTTTGAGGTTGCCTCACAAAAATCTCACTTTCCTTCTTCGCTAAGTGATGCATCTTCTTACGCTATTGCTGCAGGTTTTGATGCAGGAATATAACGGCACTTATTTCCGGTGATGTACGTTTGTCCATAACAACTTAACGGATGATGCGAACATCAAATACATCCGTTCTGGATAAAGAGCTTCCTTCGCTATTAGTTATGGGCACAATCACAAACTGGAAACGTTCACCTCCTCGGCTCACACTTTGTGGTGGGAATCTGACCAAAAAAGCTTTATCTTACCGCACTGAACACGAAGCACATTAAAATCATCGAAGTCAGCACGATACGCTATTAGCGCTTCAAAACCATTCAATTTGAAAATACGAGCTATTCCTGGAGTTGAAGAAATGTGTTCGCCGACTGTTTGTCGAGATGCCCAATGCGGAACTTGTTCGAAACAACTAAACCACATTCCTAGATGTTGAAACATCCTCACCGATAACATGAATAACTTTGTACATTATCAATTGATTGTACATCTATAACGACTGTTTTATCTAACTGAAAGTATTCGGTCTAAGTAAAACTTTCGCATGATATACTTACTTATTAGATATATAACATTACTTCTTGTGTCGTAACGTTTCTCTTATGGAACTGGGGTAAACGTGGTTGGTAATTAGAATTTAACATTTTATATTACTACGGGGGAAACATTGGTTACTATACAGAAAACCTTTTTATTATGTTAGTTATATGGTTAAACATTGTATAAGCAGCGCAAAATTTACATTTTGTGGGTATTCCTATGGAACAAATTACACATACATATCGTGTTTCGAAGGAATCTATTTTATGAGTTGTATGGAAAAACATTTGAGAACAACACACCCTCGTCGCTTTCTAAAACTAGTTGTAAGCTTGAACATTTGGGACATATTGATAGGTTATATTGGAATTATCTTAGAATATATTAGTAAACTGGTTATTTGTTAGTTTTTTTTTTTTTTATTTTACAATAATTTTTTTAAGAAATAAATAAAATTAGAAATAATTCAATTTAATCTATTTAATTGATTATGGCTCACACACACTACTAACTGTCTTAGGTTGTCCCGTCATACCTGCATTTTCCGGGTCTTTAGTTATGATTATCTGCACTGTTAGATCAGCTAGTCAAACCGTTACTTAGTGTTAGAATAACATTACAGG
This sequence comes from Oreohelix idahoensis, assembly GCA_024509875.1. NCBI lineage: Eukaryota > Metazoa > Mollusca > Gastropoda > Stylommatophora > Oreohelicidae > Oreohelix > Oreohelix idahoensis. The sequence continues at coordinate 2,778 of JAMPIV010016799.1, read as the reverse complement.
GTGTGTGTTGATTTCTTAATGTTGTTATAATTTTGCATTGCTTCATTATTTGGCACATTTGTTATTTTCAATTTTTCTGTATTTATTGATTCTCTTGTTCATTGATCATCATCAGTGTTGCGTGGTTCCATTTTCATTTTTGAAATCATATGTTTCAAATTTTTTTTTGAAAAACTTGTTTGCCTTTTTATTAATCATCTTTTTTTAAGGTTTCTTTTCAATGTTTCCTTTGCAAAACTTGTGTATTTACCTTCGCATAATACCACATACGGTTCCTAAAGTTAGGGTCGATAAGTGGATGTGTGTGTTGCTTTAATGTGCAATACTCTCAATTAGAGTTATAATTGATTTCGTTTAATATTCTTTTCTTAATATGATTAAATAACTTTAATGCATTTATTATTCTTGTTGTAGTTTGATTCCACTCGTTGGGTACTAAGTTCAAAAAAATTAATAGAATTAATTTTTATAAGGGGAGGTAATAAGGGAGCTGTTACGTACATTTATTACCTACGGGGGTAGTCTTTGGTCCTGCCAAATGTACGCACCAGGTCTTCATATATTATTTATTTGTGCGTTCGATTGATTCACGGCACTGACGTGCACAATGCAGGTGTGAGTTGCTTGTGGACGCAGGGTACCTCGTTTAGGGATTGTGACGTGATGTTTTGTATGGGGCAGTACGGACCATGTTGATGTCCGTGTGAATATAATTCTTTGTATTCGTGGATAGGTAGTGAGAAGCATTATTTCTATTATTATATGTTTTGGTTCTTTCATGTCGAATAGCTCCAATAGTTGGAAGATGTTTGGTATGTAGTCGATGGTACGTGTCGCCCCATGATTCATATTGACTATGTTTAATTTGATTTTTGAATTGAGAAGTTATCAGGCCGCTTCCTAGTTATGGTTCTAGCAGGGAATCCTCGTAGACATCGTTGATATATGGTCCATTCTTAGAAATTGGACTAAGTCGGAGTCGATTGCCATGTTTGTATGGATATTACCGTAGAGGGAGGATACCTACGAGGAAACGAAGTTAATGCTTTTTATATGCTTCACCTGTTTAATATGCCGTTTCGCCAATGCCAACGTCATGGCATGATTTTGGGAGAGGATTTAGTCAACAAAGACTTAACTGGATTGTATTGCCGTGTATACAACTTTATCTGGATTATATATATGCTACATAAGTATTGTATGAAGAAAGTCTGGGAATTTTACGGGTATGATATCAAAGATTGAATCTTGACATGAATCCGTTTATACGATAGACGTCCTGGACGAAGGTCAACGGACTTCATTGTAATGTATATTAGCGGGAGAACAGAATTGATCCTCAGCTCACATGTATAGAAGAGGACTTGATTGTTATGAAGCATCTCCAAGAATTTAAGGCGATTATGTCAAGCCACTTTAACGTTATGACATTGCATCTGTAATCCTTGTAAAACATGATCGTCTTGTGTGTTCCACTCCGTATGTGTCACGGTGAATAAAATATATATACAGTCACCACAGACTTGTGTACTGCCAGTAAGTGACCAGTTATCACTACTTGTTGGAGTTCGTTTTTGAAGAACATTTTCTGACATTTTTGTTCCTTTGCAACCATTCGCGTAATGAAGGTCTTTACCACTAGAAAGAACGGACCCAACAGTCGGTCAGCTCGTCCAAAAATATCTGTAATCCATTGATGTAGTTTTCACGTCTGTGCGTCTAACTGTCGTCACTTATGTGTGTGTGTCGGTGAGTGGTAGATATATAGTACATCTATATAACTGAGTAATCTGTCTGACAAATACTTTCTGTTGTAGAGATAGGCTGAGCGAGAGGATCTCCTCGAGTCTCAGGGACAGACTTACCTAGTTTCCACCATCTCACTCGTGAAAATCTATTTCTATTATTGCCTCCCACTGAGCTATCACCTGTTCTATTTCTTTTCAGAAGGGACCAATCTATGTCTTAATTCCCCTATCACAAATCTACGACACAGAAAAAGCTGGGATTTTATATATATTGATGTTACAGACCATATAACCACTGCTGCAGCTTGTCCTCTTCCAGGAATCATGCACCAAACAATCGCATGCTCTTGCAGCGTTATAGCTTCTGTAGCAATTTGTTATACATGATATGTATGCCAGCCTCATGGGATCTATCCCATAATCTGTAATAGATTACATCAGACATAAATAAAAAAATTGGGGGGAGGGGGGGGTAAATCTAAGATAGAGAACACGTGATGTAGAAAGGAAAGCGAAATAGAGAGCGACTTAGGTATCACTTGGGACAACAAAAATATAAAAAACGATAAAGAATGATGATTAAAAACAATTAATGAGATTTTTGATACTCTTTATTAAATTAATTACTTCCCATATTGATTATCTGATTATCATCTTGGAAGTGGGTTATCCTGAATTCATTAAAATTTATTTCTTCCCTGTTTTGGTTTCATTTCAGGAACGTCGATATTCAGAACAATGACAGGGTTATGTACAAGTTTTTTATATTAAAAAGACACTTTCCAACTGTTAATTTCACATGTTTCATTCGGGCCATTTCATTCTCATTAAACACATATCAATAGACGCTATATATGTATAAAGATATAAAGTATCTGGTTATGTTTAGCAGTCATTTTGGTTTTTTTTTTTTTTTTGCAGAAAAAAATTATCTAAATATTCGATGATATTCTAATGCGCAAGGGGCGTACAATAAAAAAGAAATTTTAAATACGGTGACTGGAAGAAACGGCAAATTTCCCAGAACCAA
>JAMPIV010016798.1:50000-178516 GCA_024509875.1 Oreohelix idahoensis | reverse complement strand
AGTGATTCTTAATCTTTTAGAGGCTCCGCACCCCTTTTAAAGCATCTTAAGAAACCTCGCACCCCTTTTAAAGCCCATTAAGACGTCTCGCACGCCTTTAAAAAATCTTAGAAGCCTTGCATCCTTTTTATAGCATTTATAAGAAGCATAGCACGCCTTTACACCATCCTAGAAGCCTTGCACACCTTTTAAGGCACACCAAGAAGCCTCGCACCCCATTATCTTCTAGCACTCAAGAAAGAAGATACAAGTACGTTGTGAGAAAATGTTGTTTAAAAACTGTGACTAAACTTTGGTATCTAATTTTGTCAATGTCTATTGTGTACAAATTAGTTGAATTCTGAGTATTATATATTCTGAGTGTTTATGTTGATTCGTCTTATGATATCTGGTATACCTCGCACCCCCCAGAAGGTGGGTCTTGCACCCCCATAGGGTGAATGCACCCCCGGTTAAGAATCACTGCTCTAGAAGGCAACATCCGAAAGATTAGAGAATAAACCACAATGCGAAAACTAAGATTAATAAATCCAGATATGCTTCTCAGCTGTCCACGCCCAGTAGTGGACTATATAGCTTTCTTCCAAGAAAATGAAGTTATAGGCTGTTCAACACAAAGGTAAAGTCTGCACAGTTCTGAGCTTTAAAACTTGACGCATTAGACATAAAGGTGGAGAATAAGCCACAATTAAAGATGAACAAATCCAGATATACTCACAGCTAGTGTGGCAGTAAGGGAAAGAAGAGTGAGAAGTCTTACATGAGTGGTATAGACGAGGTAGAAAAAAGGGATGTACGGAAATGTTGCGCATAAGAAGGGTCAAAACAGAAAGAGGTTAGGCACGTTTTTTATCAGCATCAGGCAGAGGTGTGAGAAACGTCGGAACAGAAGCAGGGCAGCCATATTGAAGGCGACCACTTGTTAAAGGAGCCTGTGTATCGTCTCTTAGATATCCCGAGTCCGGGTTGTGTAGACATAAGCCTCCATAGATAGATAGGCTGACGAGTTCCGACAATAGTACAAGGGGGAAGGGGCGGTGAAGCTTTATTCTGAAGGAAGGGTACGTAGAGTAGTTATGACAATTCGATGGTGGATAAGTGTGCTAAGATAGCGGCCACCATAATCAGGAAAAGTTACATTCCCCGGAGTCAGTCCGGTATAACTATCTTAATAACATGAGCGCATTCCAATAATATCACCCGTGTGTCACCGGGGCCCGAAAGGGGAGCAAAGAATAGTAACACTGTCCCCTGCCAGGCATGTCGTAGAAGGCGACTAAGGAGGGTTGGGCATGGGGCCGGTTACCCCATCCTGTAAAAAAAAATTTAAACCACAAAAAACTTCAACAAATATGGACAAGTCAAATAAAGGAAATAAAACACAGCCATCCAAGACAGGGGAAGGTCCTCTCGCGGGGAGGCGTATGATGCAACACAGAGAAAGCCGAAAGGAGTCTGTGTTGCTGACTAACCTTCTTTCTTCTAGGAGAACTTCCAGATTTGGCACCTGGAATGTTCGGACATTAAACGAACAAGGGAAAGTGGCGCAAGTAGCAGCAGAAATGAGGGAATACAAAATCGAGGTTCTGGGAATGTGTGTGAAACAAAGTGGAAGGGGGTAGACAGGAAGAAACTCATCACAGGTGAATTGGTGCTGTCCTCAGGACATGAAGACGAAACTTCACACCACAGTGAAGGGGTAGCTCTTATGTTATCTAAAGAAGCACAGAAAGCACTCATTGAATGGGAAGCTGTAGGACCCAGAATAATAACAGCTACTTTCAAAACAGCTAAAAAGAAGATTCATGTAAATGTCATCCAATGTTATGCACCAACTAATGACAAAGAAGAGTCTGTGAAAGAAGCATTTTATACTAAACTACAGGAAATTATGGATAAAGTAAAAAGAAGAGACATCACAATTTTGATGGGTGACATGAATGCAAAGATAGGTACAGTCAACGCCGGATTTGAAGAAGTCATGGGAAAACATGGGCTAGGAGTAATGAATGAAAATGGAGAACTATTCGCAAACTTCTGTGCTTCAAATCAACTGGCTATAGGAGGAAGCATGTTTCCACATAAGAGAATACACAAGGCAACATGGATATCACCAGACCATAGAACAGAAAATCAGATCGATCATATATGCATAAAGAAGAAGTTTAGATCATCATTGCAGGATGTAAAGGTATATAGAGGAGCAGATGTGGCATCAGATCACCATCTTCTGATAGCCAAAATAAAAATGAAACTCAAGAGATATGCAACAATGCAAAATTATAGACAACAGTTTAATGTAGGACAGCTAAGAAATCAAGAAACAAGAGACAAATTTGCGGTCACAGTATCCAACAAATTCCAAGTGCTACAACAGCTGGAAGATGTAGAGAATACAGAAGACTATTGGCAGCAGGTCAAAACGGTATGGAAGGAGACATGTGAAGAAATACTGGGGAAAAGGGAAAGACAACAAAAAGCATGGATAACAACAGAAACCATCAATAAGATAAAAGACAGGAAAAACAAGAAAGCAGAGTTAAACACAAGCAAAACCAGAAGTTCCAAAGCCAAGGCTCAAGAAGTGTACACAGAAGCAAACAAAGAAGTAAAAAGAAGTATCAAAAGAGACAAGAGGAAGTATATTGAGGAGTTGGCAAGAGAGGCAGAAGATGCTGCAGCCAAAGGAAATATGAGAGAACTGTATAGCAGCACAAAGAAGTTAACAGGGAAATACAAGCAAACAAGTTGTCTCATAAAAGACAAGAATGGGAAACTGCTCAGCAATATACAAGAGCAAATGAAGAGGTGGACAGAATATTTTGGGGACCTTCTCAATAGACCAGCTCCACAAAAACCGCTGGACATCCAGCCAGCAGAAGAAGAGCTACAAATTAACGGTGAAAGACCAACGAAGGAAGAAATAAAGAAAGCCATAAAGCTTCTAAGAGATGGAAAAGCGTCTGGACCTGATGGCATTCCAGCAGAGGCCATCAAAGCAGATATCGACACGGCTACAGAGATGTTATATAAATTACTTGGTAAAGTCTGGGAAAAGGAAGAGATACCAGCAGAATGGAAGGAAGGATATCTGGTTAAGTTGCCTAAGAAGGGAAATTTACAAGAGTGCACAAATTATAGAGGAATAATGTTACTATCAGTGCCAGGAAAAGTATTAAACAGGATTATCCTTGAGAGATTAAAAGAGTCGATAGACAAGAAATTGAGAGATGAACAAGCAGGTTTTCGACAAAACAGATCATGTACAGACCAGATAGCCACTTTGAGAATAATAGTTGAACAAAGTCTGGAATGGAATTCACCACTATACATCGGATTTGTGGACTATGAAAAGGCATTTGACAGTGTAGACAGAGAATCACTTTGGAAATTGATGAGGCATTATGGAGTTCCCCTGAAGATCATTAATTTAATAAAGAAAACATATGAAGACATGACATGCAGAGTTCTTCATGAAGGACAGCTTACAGAACCATTTGGGATAAGAACAGGAGTGCGACAGGGATGCCTCTTGTCTCCATTTCTTTTCTTGCTGGCAATAGATTGGGTTATGAGATCATCGACAACACACAACAGAAATGGAATCCAGTGGACTCTGACTAAGCAGTTGGATTATCTGGATTTTGCTGATGACTTGGCTCTTCTGTCCCATAACCGTAATCAGATGCAGGACAAATTGAAAAACACTCGATGAGAGGTCACAGCAATTGGGTCTGAAAATACACAGGGAAAAGACAAAAATAATGAGAATAAATGCAGGTAATGATAATAGGGTTGAACTTGAAGAAACACCAATACAAGATGTAGAATCATATACGTATCTTGGCAGTAATATAGACAAAGTTGGAGGGACAGACAGCGATATCAAAATAAGAATACAAAAGGCAAGAGGAGCTTTCATTGCATTGGGAAATATATGGAGATCAAGAGAAATAGGATCCAACACGAAAATAAGAATCTTCAACTCAAATGTGAAGTCAGTCCTATTGTATGGCTCTGAGACATGGAGAACAACAAAGACAACAACCAAAAAGCTACAGACTTTCATAAATGGGTGCTTGCGTAGAATAGAGGGATTAAAATGGTATGACAAGGTTACCAACGTAGAACTGATGACAAGAACTAGACAAGTGCCAGTGGAACAAGAGATGAGAAGAAGACGATGGCGATGGATAGGACACACACTGAGGAAACCTGTTGATAGCATTACAAGGCAGTCCTTGTTCTGGAACCCGCAGGGCAAGAGAGGCAGAGGAAGACCAAGAAGTACATGGAGAAGAGAGTTGGAAACAGAGGTGAAAATGATGAGGAGAACATGGAAAGAACTTGAGATGATGGCACGTGACAGGAGGACTTGGCATGTGTTTGTTGAAGGCCTATGCTCCTTTGGGAGTGGAGGGTTATGAATGAATGAATTCCAATAATATACCTGTACTGTCCTCAAAGGGACAATATGCATAAGACAGTGAAATTCTGAATCACATGGGTGTATGGAAGCTAACTGTAATCAAGAGAGGAGAGTCGGATAGACCCAGATTGTTGGAGGGGTCACCGACGACATCTGTTATACATAGTGTAAATAAACATTTGTTCCAGTTGAATGCGGCGTTCCCATGTTTGTACCAGAGTTGCTACGTAGTATTATGTGGTCACTAAATGTGTGTTGTATATAAACGGCAAACATTGGTGAGAAGTCAATCACCAACGCTTGAGGCATAAGATCCTGGGTAGACAAAGACTGTGTGCATCAACCAACTGTTAACCAGCGCTGCCACACTAGCTATGTTCAGTAATGAACTCTGCAAATGTCTTTAAGAAAACTAAAGTACATAATCAGTCAATACCCTTTAGCTCCCCAAGGAGCATATGAATTAACAAAGACACTCCCTCCTGTCGCGTGCCATCAGCTGAAAGTCTGTCCATGTCTTACTCATCATTTTCATTACTGTCACCAGTTTTCTTCTCCATGTGTTCTTCCGTCTGTCTCTACTTCTTTTACCCCGTGGATTCCAGAATAAGCCTGGTAATGCAATCAACAAGTTTCCGCAGTGTTTGTCCTTTCCATTGTCGTGAAACGAATGTGTGTTACCCCACTACTTTGTTAAATCATTATGTCGGGATACAAATTTACCCCAGCCAATCAACGCACAGTTGCTGAGCCGGAATAAATTACCTGAAGTTACGCCAGGAAAAACGTAAGCCCTGTTTTTTTCAAATGTGGGTCGTGGCCATCTTGTTCACGCAAGATGGCGGAAGAAAACTGAATAAAATTAGGCTGTACGAGCATAAGACGAAACTGCAGGCAACCAATCAGCTTGCTCCGCCAGGAACCAACCAAACGCTTTCCTTTACCAGTAGAAGTTATTTTACCTGCCTATATAATCGGGCGAGAATTATGCTAAAACACGCAACACCGAACACGAAGCCAGAGACGACCGACTGAAGAGAGGAGCTGTCAGCTTTGATTTATAGCTTACCTGAGAGCATTGACCTGCAGCCTGCTTCGCTAAGTCGAGTCAAAATCTGGCCTGTTTAAATCTTGGAGGGTAAATATAATTTACTATAAACTGGTAGGAAAATAGGTTTTAATATGAACGTATCAGGTTACTGATTGTATCTTGGGGTATTAGGTATAATGATTGTATTTCCTAATATGATTGAATTGACGAAGACTAATAGGACTCATACTTCAATCTATTGTCTCCTATAACTTCAGTCTATTGTCTCAGATAACTCCAAACTGAAAAATAACCAAAACAGTCCTTGTTAGGACTCAATCTATTGTCTCCTATAACTCAATCTATTGTCTCCTATAACTTCAGTCTATTATCTCAGATAAAACCAACTGAAATATAACCAAAACAGTCCTTGTTAGGACTCAATCTATTGTCTCATCTAACATCAATCTATTTCCTCCTATAACTCCCACCTGATATATCACCAAACAGTCCTCGTCTCATATACTCCTATCATAAGTACATAACAATATTGTTAGGATATCTGGTATACTATAGGGGGAAGGAAATGGTTGTATCACACCTAGGTGTACATATTATTGGATGTATTCATGTATTAAATGTATTCATGTATTGAATTTATATTATTGGATGTATTCATGTATTGAATTCATATTATTGGATGTATCCATGTATTAATTTATCAGAAAGAAGGTTTTGCAAGTAGACACCTGTCTTGTCTTGCTATTGCTAAATCATACTGAGCCATGTTGTCATTCATCCTACACGCAGACACCTGAGGCACACGCTCATTTCATCCACATTAGAAATAGGTGGGCTTGATGACAGAAATTAGCCCCTATTTTTCCTTGTTACAGGTTTTATTCGTGTCATAAAACCTGAGGTCGTATGTTCGAGTCAATCCAGCTGCCTGGAACTTCGCAGGAGCATAGAGATTGTACAGAAGCTACATCTTTAGTCCCCCTCAATCTTGGGTGGGCTAAAGTAACGAGCCTCAGCAGGAGTTGTGTGACCCAAACTAAGGAGAACAGAACGTTTTAAGAGATGAGTACCCAGTAGTACCATTTCTGTCGGCATTGTGAGCAAAAGCTAGTGTCAGTGACGAGAAAGTGAATTAGCGTAGCAAGAGACAATAATAAGATTATAGCTGATAAATTATACGTAATTAACAGCACAGCTGATACATGTACTATAAGTGAATAACAGCACAACTGATATAATTTTTGTTCCTATAATTGGAAAACTTGTTGTAATATATTTACATATCTATATAAATATAAATATTTGTAAATCATATTTAAACTTACAAATTCTTTACGTTCCATTTTTCAACATTCACCCTTCAGCACAAGAGTAGATAGTGTATATACTAAATAAATAATAAGGAAATTGTATTTGAAGACTTGTCAATTTTATCATTGTAAAGTAAAATCTGTTTCCTTGTCTTAATATCACAGTTAGTTACACAGCGGAGGTGGCAAGTTATGTCGGTCTCCTCTCTACTAATTTTTCGAGATCAGAACATTCACAGCCGTAACTAATTTGTGATACCAGTAGTTCTTTCAGACACTGGGACTTCACCATTTTCTGCAGAAATTCTATTTCTGTAATTGTCAGTACTATACTGACCCTAGAGTCAAATAAAACATCACGCCACACTGGGGGCTCGTTCCCGGGATATTTCTGTATATCTTGAGCCATACTTAGTCTATTCATCTATCTACACTCTATCTTGTGCCACCCATAGATAACATAAGAAAATGTTTTTTTGAGAAATTCTATAATAGGATTTTTTAAAATTGTTTTCTTAGGAGGAGTACCATTTAGTACTCAGTAAATAGTTGATGCTCACAAAGTTGCACGGAAATTATTTGTTCATTTAAATTAATTAAGTTTAATTACAATAATTTGGTTATAGTAAATTTACATACCCTATCTAAGTAACGCCATGGCTGATCTAGTGAAGTTCAGGACTGCGATCATGCAGATGGGTAAGGAATTAAACATGACAGGTGATGCTCTTACTCAGTATGTCACAACAGAAGTGGACAAAAACATGGATAGGGAAGAAAGGCGGTTGCAAGCAGTAGCTGAAAGAGAAGCCAAAATATTTGAAGCTGAAAGAGAAAATAAAAGACTGGAAGCTGAGAGAGAAAACAAACGACTGGAAGCTGAGAGAGAAGACAAAAGACTGGAAGCTGAGAGAGAAACCAAAAGATTAGAAATTGAAGCCAAGAAATGGGAGGCTGAAAATGAGGAAAGGAAATTACAAGCAGAGAGAGACCATCAGTTGAGATTAAAAGAGCTTGAAATTCAGGCAAATACTGGCAATAATAGTGGTAGCTCACCTCACTCTGAGAGTAGCTCCAGCCAGAGCACCTCAAGTAGGGCCATGAATTTTCATCTGGACCCATTTGTTGAGAAAGAAGACGCCATTGAGTCGTACCTGGATAGATACGAAAGACATGCCACTACCTATGGCTTAGTGAAAGAAAAGTGGAGTCTTAAACTATCTCAGGGATTGAGAGGTGTGGCCTACGATGTATATTTGAAGCTCTCAAGAGATGACCAGGAAGATTATGAAGTCCTGAAGCAGGCACTGCTTGTGAGATATGAAAAAAACTCAGAATCATATAGAAAGAAATTCCGAACAGCTAAACTTCTTCCAGGAGAAAACTATCACCAATTCTCTGCTAGATTGGAAACCTATTTGGAAAAATGGAATAGTTTAGGAAAGTGTCAGGATCTGAAAGAAATGGTAATGATGGAGCAATTGAAAGAGTCCATGCCTCAAGAAATGAGGAAGTTTATCATGGAACAAGGAGCAGAGAGATTGGAAGATATTGTAACTGTTGCTGAGAGATATCAAGCAGCTCAGGCAGAATTATTAGGAAATAAGAAGAAGCAGGGTGAAAACTTTAAATCATCGCAAAACTATACCAAATATGAACAAAAGGACCATACCACAAGGAACAAACAAAGATTTGACCAAAAGGACAAAAACCCTCTAAGATCGGATAAGACACCTTACCGGAAGGAAGGAAAGTGGTGTAAAACTTGTCTAATGAGTAACCACAATACTGCGGACTGCAGAAGGAAGAATCCTCCTCATCATGCTGCATGTCTTACAACAGGGAATCAGGGAAGGAAGGAAATGGCAGTAAGTCAGAAAGACTTCCATCATCCCCCTGTCTATGAGAAAGTGACCGTGAATGGCACTCTAGTACTGTGTTTATATGACACAGGATTGGACTATGATTCAGTTGTGTGCTCTTTTCTAGTGAGTCCTGACCAGATAACCACAGAGACAGTGGAAATCAGAGGACCGATCAAGGGAGCAAGAACCATGACACTACCCGTAGCTCGAATCAACATAAGATCTCGCTATGTGGAAGGAGAAATCAAAGCAGCAGTGATGAACGACCCTATTTACCCTTTGATTTTGGGGTGTAGGTATGTTTTCCTTGGAGAACCTATAAAACCTGTAGTTATGGCAACAGTCCAGACCAGGGAAAGCTCCAGGAAAATGGAGGAGAATCCTATCAATACTCATCCAGAAGAGATGAAAAAGGCTCAAGCAGCAGATAGCACATTGAAGCCTTGTTTTGGCAAATTGCATAAAGCACATAACCCTCCAGAGAAAGGAGACTTGTATATGAAGAATGGCCTACTATACAGAAAAGCTGGAACAGGACCTAAAGGGCATGGACAGCTTGTAGTGCCAAAATCTTACAGGGAGAAGGTTATGACGCTAGGACATGCTATACCCTTCAGTGGACATATGGGAATAGGGGCCACTGGACAAAGGATAGCCTGTCACTACTTTTGGCCAGGAATTACAGAAGACATAAAAATATATGTAAGATCCTGTCCAGAATGCCAAAGAGTAGCTCCTAAGCATAGGACTGCACCAGCAACACTGGGAGAAAAGCCTATTATGGGAACCCCGTTTGAACGTGTTGCAGTAGATATTGTTGGACCCCTCACTAGGACCAAGAAGAGAAATGCTTACATCTTAACCTTGGTTGATACTTGCTCTATGTGGGGAGAAGCAGTGGCTATGTCAGCTATAGATTCAAAGCACGTGGCAGAGGCCCTGTTGACAATATTTACCCGATTAGGTTTCCCGCATCAGATATTGACTGACAATGGTCTCAGTTTAAGGGAAAGCTAACACAAGAAGTATTCAGGATATTTCAAGCCAGGCACTATCATTGTAGTCCCTACCATGCCCAAGGGAACGGTCAAGTAGAGCGGTTCAATGGTACGCTAATTTCAATCCTTAGAAAGCTGGCGAGTGAAAAACCTGATACTTGGGATACATACTTACCCGCTGCACTATTTGCATATAGGGAAGTACCCCACAATTCAACTGGATTGGCTCCAGCTATATTGTTGTTTGGAAGACCAATAAAAGGTCCACTGGAAGCATTGCTGCGGACATGGACTGATGAAAAGGCAGAGGAAACAGTGACTTCCTCATACCAGTACGTCAACGAGTTGACATCTCGATTGAAAGCAGGTTGGAAACTGGCCAATGATAACTTAAGACAGGCCAGGAAGAAGCATGCTGCGTACTGCAACAAAAAAGCAAAGGATAGGGAACTGAAGGTGGGTGAAAAGGTGTTATTACTGTTGCCGAGCAGCAATAATAAATTGCAGATTGGATGGCAGGGACCCTATGTCATACTGGAGAAACTTTCCAGGACCAATTATAAGATTACCAAGAAAGGAAAGGAGAAGGTATATCATGTCAATCTTCTTAAAAAATACTATGACAAGGAATCATCAGAAGTTGCACATATCATGACCCTGGCCATTGCAACAGAAATGCACGGTGAACCACTTCACTCTATGGAGTATCCACTCACAACTACAGAGGATTATGTTCAAGTAAATATTAGTGAACATTTAACTCCAGAGCAGAAGAAGAGGGTTCAGAAAGTGTTGGAAACTCATGCTGATGTGCTCACAGATAAGCCAGGTCGTACGAATACCAGTACCTTGTCTTAATATCACAGTTAGTTACACAGCGGAGGTGGCAAGTTATGTCGGTCTCCTCTCTACTAATTTTTCGAGATCAGAACATTCACAGCCGTAACTAATTTGTGATACCAGTAGTTCTTTCAGACACTGGGACTTCACCATTTTCTGCAGAAATTCTATTTCTGTAATTGTCAGTACTATACTGACCCTAGAGTCAAATAAAACCTCACGCCACATCCATCACCAGCGCTGTCTCTTGATTCACTGGTGCTTCTCTGGTTCTTGTCATCAGTTCCACATTGGTGATCTTGTCATCAGTTTCACATTGGTGATCTTGTCATCAGTTCCACATTGGTGATCTTGTCATCAGTTCCACATTGGTAATTTTGTCATCAATTCCACATTGGTGATCTTGTCATCAGTTCCACATTGGTGATCTTGTCATCAGTTCCACATTGGTGATCTTGTCATCAGTTCCACATTGGTGATCTTGTCATCAGTTCTACATTGCGGATCTTGTCATCAGTTCCACATTGTTGATCTTGTCATCAGTTCCACATTGGTAATTTTGTCGTCAATTCCACATTGGTGATCTTATCATCAGTTCTACATTGGGGATCTTGTCATCAGTTCCACATTGGCGATCTTGTCATCAGTTCCACATTGGTGATCTTGTCATCAGTTCCACATTGGTAATCTTGTCATCAATTCCACATTGGTGATCTTGTCATCAGCTCCACATTGGTGATCTTGTCATCAGCTCCACATTGGTGATCTTGTCATCAGTTCCACATTGGTGATCTTGTCATCAGTTCCACATTGGTGATCGTGCCACACCACTTCAATCCTTCTATTCAGAACAGGCACCCAATTATGAAAGTCTGTAGCTTTTCATTATTATTTTTGTTTTAAATAAATGTTTGATTTTAAGGACTATCTTCACTGCACACGGACAACTCCATCAGTGCTCCGATCTCCTCCCTTAGATAACACACGGAGGGTCTCAGCACAGTGCACGAGCTCCGTAGTACTGGCGAGAATCCCAATGTGTGTATATAGCAATCACACATTCTATAAATATCTTTGTGGTGGGTAGGTTTCAAATTTTTAAATTTTGCCAGGACAGCAGACTTATGGCCTACTCTTTACGATTTCCAACTGCCGTGGGATTTTTAACGTGCGCAACTAATTGTTAATTCTGTTCAAATCTGAGATTCTGAAACTTGACTTGTCACCAAGAACGTCATATCAAAACTGTCATACTCTTCGACATCAGCTGTCGTCAACGTATCCATCGTGTAACACACACATAGACCGACAAGGAGAAACAGACAAGAGCAATTCATCTTTGTAAATAAAGGATTAAAAAAAAAACACAAACTTGACAAACCCATATAAATTATAAATAAACACACCGGACACTGAAGCCCACATCGGAGTTGAAAAGTTAAGAGACCAAAGAAAGCTTGCAGAAAATAATTTGTACAAAGCATACAGAACGAATTGGTACAGCTATTTTAAAAAAAAAATGCCCTGCACATAAATCGGTGAAGAACAGCAGCTTAAGCACTATGATCCATCTGGAAATAATACGAATGGATGATGTGTTTTAGTAATGAAATAATACGAATGGATGATGTGTTTTAGTAATGAAATAATACGAATGGATGATGTGTTTTAGTAATGAAATAATACGAATGGATGATGTGTTTTAGTAATGAAATAATACGAATGGATGATGTGTTTTAGTAATGAAATAATACGAATGGATGATGTGTTTTAGTAATGAAATAATACGAATGGATGATGTGTTTTAGTAATGAAATAATACGAATGGATGATGTGTTTTAGTAATGAAATAATACGAATGGATGATGTGTTTTAGTAATGAAATAATACGAATGGATGATGTGTTTTAGTAATGAAATAATACGAATGGATGATGTGTTTTAGTAATGAAATAATACGAATGGATGATGTGGTTTAGTAATGAAATTCCTTGTGGTGAAGTGGGATGTTATAAATATTTATAGGGGACTTAGTGTACTGACTGAGATCAGCTGTGAAGGTATCTATATCTATTAAGAGTAGTGTATTATAGATAACCTTACTTGCTACCACATATCTATATATCTCAGTCAGAATTATTCTGCAATAGTGTGATGACTACGTTATGTGTCTAGGGTATGTGTAGGATGAAGTGTAAGTCAAAACAACAACAGACAGATAAACAATTTAATTTATTCCACTATACTTGACAACACTGGGACACTCACATACATATAACACTCTAAAGGATATCTTAAGGAGTCACTGATAACTTTTCAAATAACAATATGTATTCATTGCTGATATGAATGAATATGTGTCCTGATTCAATTACAAAGGAACCAGGAATCACAATCAATTTTCATTACAAGTTATGTACAGAATGGATTAATATGAATATTGTAGTGACATATATTATTAAAAATATCCTATGTGTGTCAGTTGTGTAGTAGTAAAATGAGGTAATACTGGTTTTATTTTGTTCAAGCTCTGTTGGTATTTGTCATCATGACTTCAATAGTTTGTCTTAAGGAAACTAGTATTGGAGATGTTCTCAGTTCCTGATATTAAGACAATTAAATCCCCCTCTGAATGTTATTTTTATAAAGTCATTTCAAGATGAGGGGACATAATGTTGAGCTCAGCTGGCCAACTCAGCTATCTTGATTGATGGCGGCAGGAAAGGACTCCTCTGCTCGAATTCTCCTCTGGGCTCTGGAGACACCTCACTGATAGCTAAATGGACCAAGGAGTATGCTGTCCGACTCTGGATTCAGCAAAGCTCTGACCAGGTGCAGCTCAATACCATCAAGACCACGGTCCCTGAAAACAAGAAGGATATACCTTCTACTTCATAACTAATTGATACTCTAGTTCTACACTGAACACAATACAACACAAACATTGAGTTCAGAGCGTTAGGCCAACTGTCAGCTTCATCTGAAATACTTTATACCAGTATTTACCTCCTTAATGGTTACCACGCCTCTGCACTTCCAGCATTATTTCTGTCTAATCAATCATCCAGGTGTCAGTGTACTATTTGGCCATTCCATGCCGTTTTACTTCCCTCCGACACCCTCTGTTCAGGCTGGAGCATTATAGGCTTTATCTCCTGTTTGCCACTGAACTACACATATATATACAGGCATAAATTAACAATTTACATTCAATTTTCATTAAAAGATACTGAATGGTTCAAGCTTACACAATTTCATGGAAATAAACACAGATACGTTGATTAGCAATGAATTCTGGCACAATTACTGGCACAAATTCCCATCTGCTTATGTTCCAGGCTTTTATTTTAGCAAAAATGTGAGCTGGCTTCAACGCACTGTCGCTTTATCAAGATTATTTGCACTAGTGGTCTCGAACTAACGCTCCTAAGTGAGTATATCAGCAAGTCTAGCCAATGAGGCCACGTTTCGACAAGTGTTTGAAAAAATGTTACCTTTCTACGTCTCCCTAACAACCAAGATAGTATTTATAGTCCGACCAATCGTGGTTCGTCTTTCATTTGTTGCGCTCCAATCAATTTGGAGTTTACATGGTAGGCTATTTCTGTAACGCAAGGTTTTTTCAAACATGTTATAAAAAAATTTTATGAGCAGAAATGATTTCATGCTGTCAGGCATCCCCAATATTTTATTTTGGTTATAACTTGTTAATTCCTAGACTATTTGCGTAACGTTTTACATATTCTTTGTCAGCAAACCCTAAGGAACCCAAATATCCAAATTTAAAAGAGCTACGTGGCTGCGTTCAAAATATGCAATTTCTACCTCCTGTTTCGAAGATGTGCTGTCTGGGAAGGGTAGTGTATTTTATCACTGTCCGTCTGAAAAAAAATTTAGTGCATGTAGTCTTACACGCGTGATGGTAGCATTTGTGTATCGCGCGACGCGTGTTGCATGCGTTCCTGATTTTCAGCCCTCCCTCTCTCTTTATCCTTTTGTCCATCTGTTCGTTCGTTTTGGTAACGCAGTGTAGAAAAAGACATGAATGGAATTTAAAATTTAGGTCAACTTGCATATTTCAAGGTTTTTCTTAGAAAGGCAGCACATTTTATTGTGTGTTTGGGAAACGCGTGTATGTTGCAGAAGGCCTATATTTAACGTGGAAACGTTACAATTTGCAGACGAAGCATAAAACAAAGGGGATTTCGAGTACTGTCATTGTGACAGCACTGTTATTTACCATTGCTCTTTTCTTTATTAATTTTATTTGTTAGGCTTCATATTTACCTAATAATTTATATATGTGGATTAGAATATTCCACGACACCTCCCCTCTTAAAACAGACATTATATGTCAGTCCTTTATTCTATATTCACATAGAGAAATTTATTATTATTTCTGGGGTTTACGGTGATTCTCATCACACGGATGGCGGCTTAAAAAATCCGCTCCCAAATTGGTTTTTCCAGATATATACTCAATGCTAAAATTATATGGAGCCAAAAGTAAAGACCATCGGAGTAACCTGGAGTTCTCATGCCTAGCCTGTGCTAGAAACGATAAAGGTTTGTGGTCTGTTTGCAACTTAAATGCCTTCCCATATAGATAAATATTGAATTTCTTTATCGCCCATATTACTGCAAGACATTCTTTTTCGCTAGTTGAGTAGTTGATTTCAGCTTTATTCAACTTTCTGCTAGCATATGCCACTGGGCTTAATTCCCCATCCAATGCATCTGATTTCTGTAGTAGAGTTGCACCTAACCCAATATTACTTGCATCCGTCCTTACTATGAATTCTTGACTTAAGTCAGGTAATTTCAAAATGGGTTTACTTGTGAGCTTTTCCTTCAATTCTTGGTAAGTCATTTCACATTGTGGTGTCCATGTAATGCGATCTGGATGTCCTTTACGTGTCAATTCAGTTAACGGTGCACATATGGAATTAAAGTTTTTGATATACTTCTGGTAGAAACCACATAATGAGACAAAGGATCTCACGTCCTTCTTGGTTTGTGGTCTCGGGGCTTTCTGTAGTTTCTCTAAATTCTTTGGGTCAGGGGTCATGTTTCCCTGATAAACTGTGTGTCCCAAAAATTCCAATTCTTTACATCCAACGCAACATTTGGTTGGTCGGGCTGTTAAATTTGCCTCCCTAAGTCGATCAAACAGCATGTTCAGAGAGTCAATGTGTTCCTCAAATGTTTCTGTTGCTATAAGGATATCATCCATAAAATTTGTTATACAGGGATTATGCAGAGGATCCAATAATTTTCTCATCATTCTAGAGAAGACACTAGGCGCATTCTTCAATCCAAATGGCAATCTATTAAACTCATAGTGTCCTTCTGAGGTACTAAAGGCCAGGTATGGTCTAACCTCAGGCTTTACTGGGATCTGATAGTATCCTTTACTCAAATCCACTTTTGAGAAATATTTAGCTTTATTTAGTCTGGCAAACAGCTGATTTGTATCCGGCAATGGATCCACCTGTCCTTCTGTAATAGCATTCAGTCTCCTGTAATCTATACAGAGTCTATGTTCTCCAGAGGGCTTCCTTAAGAGTACAACACCGGAACTATACGAAGACTCACTGTGCGAAATAATTCCTTCCTTCAACAGATAGTCTATCTCTTCCTTCAAAGCTTTCTCCTTAGCAAACGGAATCGAATATGGTTTCATACAGACAGGTGTGGAGTCTATTAGTTTCATATCATATTCCAATAGGTTTGTATGCCCTGGTCGGTCTGTTAACACCTCTGCATGATTATTTAGAACCTGTTGCACTCTCTCTTTCTGAGTTTTCGTTAAATGTGTACTGATTTTCACCTGTGCTGCTGTCTCACAGGGGTGTAATGGATATTCAAATGATGAAAGTGGTTCCTTTTTCATCTCCATGGCGATGGACAAGGTCAACAAGTGTGTCTCTTCCTGATGTTCTCTTTCCAAATATTTCTTCAGGAGATTCACATGATAGATTTTTTCTTTCCCCTTCTTATCTATCTTATAATTTGTTCTAGATACCTTCTCTAAAACTGTATATGGACCCTGCCATCCAATTTGTAACTTATTCTGACTCCCGGGCAAAAGAAGCAGTACCTTCTCTCCCACAGCCAAATCTCTGTCCTTCGCCTTCCTGTTATAATAGGCAGCATGTTTCTTCCTGGCTTGTTTCAAATTTTCATTGGCAAGTTTCCAGCCAGTTTTTAAACGAGTAGTCAGCTCATTCACATATTGGTATGAAGATGTAATGTTTTCCTCTGCCTTTTCATCAGTCCACGTTCTTAACAAAGCTACATATGGACTTTTAATTGTGTGGACCTATTTGTCCATGCACCGGTATGGTCTCTTCCACTCGAAGCTTTATAGTGATGATTTTTCCTCCCAGAATTATCATTCACAAAACGACCGCTACCAATTTTTCTTTTGGGGCTTTCTCCCCTCTTAAAATTCTTGATGAGAGATTTCCTCTCTACATCCTCTTCCTCCAGTTTGTTTAAGTCCGATTGAGGGATTTTCGGCTTATCCTGGGGTAAGACATCTTTTTGCACTCTCCGCATAGTGGCCATTGTAAAACAGTTAAGTGAAGCTTGTCCGTGAAAAGGGGCTTCCCATTCCATTTGGTCCACTTTATCAAATCTATTTTTCTTTTTATTATCAGGCCTAATTTTGCCCCGGGGCGTGTCCAGGTCCTGATCCATGTTCCCACTTGTGGGTGTTCCCTCATGTGCTATGCTACACCTTTCTACAAAATTCTCAATGTCCCATCTTGCTTTGGGCCAATAATAATTGTGAGCCACCTTTTGAATGATGGTACCTATTTTCTCATGGTCCCCATCTGGTTTCACATGTAGGCTCCTTATTAAGTCTGCCCTATATCTTTTTGGAAGAACCAGCTGTCCGTGACCTTTGGATCTAGCTCCAGTCTTCCTATACATCAACTTGTTTTTCATGTAAAAATCTCCCTTGCCTGGAGTTGTATGACAAGTTGACAATTTTCTGAAACAAGGCTTGAGTGTTTTATCCCCAGCCTGTGCCTTCCTCATCTCTTCTGGAGTGGTATCTAACATAATATCCTTCTCCTGTCTTGAGGTCGACCTGACCTGAAGGGTTGCCATATACACAGGTTTCCTTCTGCAACGGTCAGTGTCATGATTGTCCATCTGACAATTCTTACACCACCTTTTTCCTTGGTTGAAAGATTTTCTTTCATTATATTTCCTTTCATCGAATTGTGGGAATTTATTTTTATTGTCATACCGTGGCCTATCAAATTGGTGCTTACCTTTATTTTGATCCCTAGGATCAAATTTATTAAAGTTCTGTGGTGCCCTAAAGTTGTCCACCTGTTTCTTTTTATTACCTGTTACCTCTGCTTGAGCTGCTTGATACCTTTCAGCAACATTTAGCAACTCACCCAGCCTCTCTGCACCTTGTTCCATGAGAAACTTTCTCAGGTCTGGAGCCATGGACTCTCTTAATTGCTCTATAAGGACCATTTCCTTAAGATCTTGGGTTTTCCCCAGAGAAGTCCATTTCTCCAAGTATGTCTCTATTCGTGCAGAGAACTGGTGATAGGTTTCACCTGATAGTAGTTTAGCATTCCTAAATTTTTTCCTATAAAATTCTGCATTCTTTTCATACCTTAACAAAAGAGCCTGCTTTAGCATGTCATAATTTTCCTGATCACCTCTGCTCATTTTTGCAAAAACTTCATAAGCTGCCCCACGAAGTCCCTGAGATAACTTTAAGCTCCACCTTTCTCTCTCTAACCCATACGTGGTAGCTAATAGTTCGTACCTATTTAGGTAGCTCTCTATATCATCGTCTTTCTCAACAAAATGATCTAAATGAAAATTCATAGCTGAGGTTGAGGCTCCCTGAGTAACCGTAGCATCAGAGGCAAAGGGACTGGCACCATTTTCAGGAGCATGGCCTTGAAACTCAAACTCCCTTAGTCGTAACTCATGTTCCCTTTGTAATCTCTTCTCCTTTTCTGCTTCCCTTTCTGCAGCTAATTTCTTCTCTTCCCTTTCTGCAGCTTGTCGTCTTTCTTCTGCAGCCTGTCTTCTTTCTTCGGCTTCCAATGCTTTAGCCTCTTTGTCAGCCTCAATCTGCAACCTCTTAGTCTCAGCCTCAGCTTGCAACCTCTTAGTCTCAGCCTCAGCTTCAAATTGTAACTTCTTAATTTCCCTGTCAGCCTCTAACTTTCTTTCGGCTTCAAACCTTCTTTCTTCGCGTTCAATAAATTTGTCACATTCCGTAGTAACATAGGCAACCATAACTTGCCCATCTAATCCTAACTCTTTTGCAGTCTGTACAGCAGCAGATCGAAACTTGGCCAGGTCCGCCATTGTCTATCAGGTAAATTTCTACAATGTCTAACCAACAATTTAATCTCTAAGTATATCTAATGGACAACACAGGCACCGTGAGCTCAACCTTATTTAATTCCACCCAAGGATACCTTTTAATTCTTATATTCCCTGAAGTGAATTACCCCCAATATTTTTAATAGGGAAAGATTCAAAATCCCAAGAGCGAGACCCCAATATATGTGGTGAAGTGGGATGTTATAAATATTTATAGGGGACTTAGTGTACTGACTGAGATCAGCTGTGAAGGTATCTATATCTATTAAGAGTAGTGTATTATAGATAACCTTACTTGCTACCACATATCTATATATCTCAGTCAGAATTATTCTGCAATAGTGTGATGACTACGTTATGTGTCTAGGGTATGTGTAGGATGAAGTGTAAGTCAAAACAACAACAGACAGATAAACAATTTAATTTATTCCACTATACTTGACAACACTGGGACACTCACATACATATAACACTCTAAAGGATATCTTAAGGAGTCACTGATAACTTTTCAAATAACAATATGTATTCATTGCTGATATGAATGAATATGTGTCCTGATTCAATTACAAAGGAACCAGGAATCACAATCAATTTTCATTACAAGTTATGTACAGAATGGATTAATATGAATATTGTAGTGACATATATTATTAAAAATATCCTATGTGTGTCAGTTGTGTAGTAGTAAAATGAGGTAATACTGGTTTTGTTTTTGTTCAAGCTCTGTTGGTATTTGTCATCATGACTTCAATAGTTTGTCTTAAGGAAACTAGTATTGGAGATGTTCTCAGTTCCTGATATTAAGACAATTAAATCCCCCTCTGAATGTTATTTTTATAAAGTCATTTCAAGATGAGGGACATAATGTTGAGCTCAGCTGGCCAAATCAGCTTATCTTGAGTGATGGCGGCAGGAAAGGACTCCTCTGCTCGAATTCTCCTCTGGGCTCTGGAGACACCTCACTGATAGCTAAATGGACCAAGGAGTATGCTGTCCGACTCTGGATTCAGCAAAGCTCTGACCAGGTGCAGCTCAATACCATCAAGACCACGGTCCCTGAAAACAAGAAGGATATACCTTCTACTTCATAACTAATTGATACTCTAGTTCTACACTGAACACAATACAACACAAACATTGAGTTCAGAGCGTTAGGCCAACTGTCAGCTTCATCTGAAATACTTTATACCAGTATTTACCTCCTTAATGGTTACCACGCCTCTGCACTTCCAGCATTATTTCTGTCTAATCAATCATCCAGGTGTCAGTGTACTATTTGGCCATTCCATGCCGTTTTACTTCCCTCCGACACCCTCTGTTCAGGCTGGAGCATTATAGGCTTTATCTCCTGTTGCCACTGAACTACACATATATATACAGGCATAAATTAACAATTTACATTCAATTTTCATTAAAAGATACTGAATGGTTCAAGCTTACCACAATTTCATGGAAATAAACACAGATACGTTGATTAGCAATGAATTCTGGCACAATTACTGGCACAAATTCCCATCTGCTTATGTTCCAGGCTTTTATTTTAGCAAAAATGTGAGCTGGCTTCAACGCACTGTCGCTTTATCAAGATTATTTGCACTAGTGGTCTCGAACTAACGCTCCTAAGTGAGTATATCAGCAAGTCTAGCCAATGAGGCCACGTTTCGACAAGTGTTTGAAAAAATGTTACCTTTCTACGTCTCCCTAACAACCAAGATAGTATTTATAGTCCGACCAATCGTGGTTCGTCTTTCATTTGTTGCGCTCCAATCAATTTGGAGTTTACATGGTAGGCTATTTCTGTAACGCAAGGTTTTTTCAAACATGTTATAAAAAAATTTTATGAGCAGAAATGATTTCATGCTGTCAGGCATCCCCAATATTTTATTTTGGTTATAACTTGTTAATTCCTAGACTATTTGCGTAACGTTTTACATATTCTTTGTCAGCAAACCCTAAGGAACCCAAATATCCAAATTTAAAAGAGCTACGTGGCTGCGTTCAAAATATGCAATTTCTACCTCCTGTTTCGAAGATGTGCTGTCTGGGAAGGGTAGTGTATTTTATCACTGTCCGTCTGAAAAAAAATTTAGTGCATGTAGTCTTACACGCGTGATGGTAGCATTTGTGTATCGCGCGACGCGTGTTGCATGCGTTCCTGATTTTCAGCCCTCCCTCTCTCTTTATCCTTTAGTCCATCTGTTCGTTCGTTTTGGTAACGCAGTGTAGAAAAAGACATGAATGGAATTTAAAATTTAGGTCAACTTGCATATTTCAAGGTTTTTCTTAGAAAGGCAGCACATTTTATTGTGTGTTTGGGAAACGCGTGTATGTTGCAGAAGGCCTATATTTAACGTGGAAACGTTACAATTTGCAGACGAAGCATAAAACAAAGGGGGATTTCGAGTACCTTCTTTGTGACAGCACTGTTATTTACCATTGCTCTTTTCTTTATTAATTTTATTTGTTAGGCTTCATATTTACTTGATAATTTATATATGTGGATTAGAATATTCCACGACATTCCTACAGAAGCTGAACAGTCTCACAAACGACGAGCAGGGAAAAACGCAGCACATTCCATAGAAAAAAATGTTGGGTTCGACTAAGAATTTAGACTGTGATTTAATAAATACTAAATCAACTAATGCAATGAACAATCAGTTAGATGGGTCTATTGTCTACATAAGTAAATTAATTAATAATAATAAAAAAGTGAAAAAATTGTAAGAGCAATCCAAATATATTTTTTGGCGTTAAACTCGAGCTATGAACTACAGCATAAAGCAAGTCAAGTTTTAACGCGCTAAAACATAACGACTTGATTGTGTTTAAAAACCTGAAAAAAGATGACCCGAAACAAAGCTGGATATAGGAGTAGTTGTCATCTTTTTGAAATTGTGAGCCGTGCAGTTCCCGGGGGTGTCTAAAAAAACAGGGGAAGACCAGGACTACTGTTATCTCAGGGATGTCATATTTGGCGACTAATACTTGTATGATGCAATGTACGGGGCTGGCGATCTCAACATGTAAAATAATTGCTACAAAAACCACTGTTACAGGAGCACATGCGTGATTTGGTGCAGCCTTCCTGCTACTGTGGTTGCTCCAATGCTCCACATGGAGCAAAAAGATAAATATTAATGATTTGAAATGGAATAACTTCTGGATTTCATTTTATTTTCTTAAACGACGACCTGGCTTACGAGAACATTCATGTACACTTAAGTCTTATAGGACGAGAGGCTAGTATTAAGGGTCAATTTTCCCAGGCGCTGGTGACGGGAGACTTTTTGGGGGGCTGGTATATTTGGACTTTGTTTTTGTTTCGTTTTGTGAGAATGCTAAATTTCATTAATCCTCATTCAATTTCTTTTCCAACTACAGTATGTATACATTTAAAAATAAAACAAGGTACCAACTGATCTTTGAACTTTAACACTATACGAATAACCCAAAGTAACAGATAATTCCTTGTTTTAAACATTGGAAAACCACCCCGTAGTGTCCTTTAAGAATTAAGCTTGAACCAGTAGATTGTGAACCTGTTATTCTTGTAGTGGATTGTAAACACTCTAATACGCTTGCACGAGTGAGCAGAAAACTGATTTTGCTTGCACTCAACATAGCGTACATAAAACTTTCTCCAGGGGTAGTCATAAATGTGTTCTGTTCTCATCTAATTACTTAGCTCGCTCGTGCTCTCGACAACATCGCGTCACAGATACCACTTTCGCACAGTGGTGGTCATTCCTGGATAATTATTTTTTAGCTAACGTTGGCTAAGGTATTTAAATTAAGTACGAATAGTTCAATGGAAGGAATCGGAAATCATCATCATAACCCTCCACTCCCAAAGAAGCATAGGCCTTCAACAAACACATGCCAAGTCCTCCTGTCACGTGCCATCATCTCAAGTTCTTTCCACGTTTTCCTCATCATTTTTACCTCTGTTTCCAGCTCTCTTCTCCATGTTCTTCTTGGTCTACCTCTGACTCTCTTGCCCTGGGGGTTCCAGAACAAGGAATGCCTTGAAATGCTATCAACAGGTCTCCTCAGTGTGTGTGTCCAATCCATCGCCATCCTCTTCTTCTCATCTCTTGTTCCACTGGCACTTGTCTAGTTCTTGTCATCAGTTCCACGTTGGTAACCTTGTCATAAAATTTCAATCCTTCTATTCTACGCATGCACCCATTTATGAAAGTCTGTAGCTTTTTGGTTGTTGTCTTTGTTGTTCTCCATGTCTCAGAGCCATACAATAGGACTGACTTCACATTCGAGTTGAAGATTCTTATTTTCGTGTTGGATCCGATTTCTCTTGATCTCCACATGTTTCCCAATGCAATGAAAGCTCCTCTTGCCTTTTGTATTCTTATTTTGATATCACTGTCTGTCCCTCCAACTTTGTCTATATTGCTGCCAAGATATGTGTACGATTCTACATCTTGTATTGGTGTTTCTTCAAGTTCAACCCTGTTATCATTACCTGCATTTATTCTCATTATCTTTGTCTTTTCCCTGCGTATTTTCAGACCCAATTGCTGTGAACTCTCATCGAAGGAATCGCACAGCTGCTACACAAATGCTGAAACAGTAAATATGACGGATGAGGCTAACTATATCTGCAGCTCTTCAAGTGAGAGAGTACAGGATGCGGTATAGACACCTAGGAAATGAATGGGAACACGTAAAAGACATCATGGAAAAGGGTTGTGCCTTAGATTGATATACGGAGAAGATACAAATCGATCACATACGAAAATATATATATTGATTAAATGCGAGCAGGCATGAACTAACTAATCAACTACTGTGGCAAGATAATCAAATATGAGAATTCATACGCTGGTAAAAAACGAGAAGATTCAACATAATATAGTACTTCTTCTTCTTCTTCCTCGTTCGTCCTGAAAAGGACGGTGGTTGCGTTGTGTCTGTTTCCGCCTAAGCTGTGATATCTGCACCTTTCGGTCGACACATCCGACTTCTGCACGTCATTTTTTAGGACCGGGTTTGCCTTCCCATTGCGATCCACACTCGCTCACCCAGACTGCACTGCTGCAGACTATTTCCAGGACCACCACGTGGAGGTGGAGTGCGGTCTTGACCAGCTCTGGTTCGCTGGTCCTTGTGGTAAAGTGGGATGTTATAAATATTTATAGGGGACTTATTGTACTGACTGAGATCAGCTGTGAAGGTATCTATATCTAATAAGAGTAGTGTATTATAGATAACCTTACTTACTGCCACATATGTATACCTCAGTCAGAATTATTCTGGAATAGTGTGATGACTACGTTATATGTCTAGGGTATGTGTATGATGAAGTGTAAGTCATAACAACAACAGACAGATAAACAATTTAATTTATTCCACCACACTTGACAACACTGTGACACTCACATACATATAACACTCTAAGAGGATATCTTAAAGGAGTCACTGATAACTTTTCAAATAACAATATGTATTCAGTGCTGTCATGAATGTATATGTGTCCTGATTCAAATACAAAGGGAACCAGGAATCACAATCAATTTAATTACAAGTTATATGTACAGAATTTATTAATATGATTCTTATAGTGACATATATTATTAATGGTATCCTATGTGTGTCAGTTGTGTAGTGGTAATATGAGGTAATACTGGTTTTGTTTTGTTCAAGCTCTGTTGGTATTTGTCATCATGACTTCAATAGTTTGTTTCTATTGGAACTAGTATTGGAGATGTTCTCAGTTCCTGGTATTAAAACAATTAAATTCCCCTCTTAATTTTAGTTTATAATGTCATTTTAAGATGGGGGTACATAATGTTGAGCTCCATGGCCACACTCTCTTATCTTGCGTGATGACTGCAGTAAAAGACTCCTCTGCTCGTTTACTTAAATGAGTTCTGGAGCCACCCCACTGGTTGCTATATGGACCAAGGAGTATGCTGTCCACCTCTGGCTTCAACAAAGCTCTGACCAGGTGCTGCTCAATAACTTTAAGACCACGGTCCCTGAAACAAGAAGGTTGTACCTTCTACGTCAGAACTAATTTATACTCCATTTCTACACTGAGCACAATACATCACAAACATTGAGTTCAGAGCGTTAGGCCAACTGTCAGCTTTATCTGAAATACTTTATACCAGTATTTCCCTCCCTAATGGTTACTACGCCTCTGCAATTCCAGCATTATTTCTTTCTAGTTAATAATCTAGGTGTCAGTGTACTGTTTGGCCATTCCATGCAGTTTTACTTTCCTCCGACACCTTCTGTTCAGGCTGGAGCACTATAGGCTTTACATCATGTTCGCTACTGAACCACACATATATATACAGACATAAATTATCAATTTACATTCAATTTTCATTAAAAGATATTGAATATTTCAAGCTTACCACAATTCATGGAAATAATAATAAACAGTTTCGTTGACTGGCAATGAATATAGCACAACTCCGATCTGCCGATGTCCCAGGCTTTATTTTATAAAAAATATACACTGGTGCTCAACGCACTGCTTCTTAGTAGGTTTATTACAAGATGTGGCAATGAACAGACGCTCTGAATTGTGTATATTCGCAGCTCTGCCTAGTCACACCACGTCTACACATCTTTTCAAAAAAGTACCCCTTTCTCACGTTTCCCCTGACAACACAAGATAGTATTTATAGTCCGACCAATCGTGTTTAGTCTTTCATTTGTTGCGCTCCAATCACATAGGAGTTAACATGGTAGGCTATTTCCGTAACGTAATGTTTTTTCAAACACGTTATAAAAAAATTTTATGAGCAGAAATGATTTCATGCTGTCAGGCACCCCCACTATTTTATTTTGGCCATAACTTGGTAATTCCTAGACTATTTGCGTAACGTTTTACATATTCTTTGTCAGCAAACCCTAAGGAACCCAAATATACGAATTTAATGGAGCCAATATGCATTTTCTTCTAGGATAGTCGTGCTGTCATGTTTTCAAACGTAAACCGGTATAATGTCATAATTCCCAATAAGCGTTTTTCAGGATTTTAAAACCTAACTCTGGTATGGGTAGTGAATTTTATCACTGTCGATTTGAAATAAAGTTAGTGCATGTGGCCTTACACGCGTGATGGCAGCAATTGTGTATCGCGCGTCGCGTGTTTAGTGTTGCAGGTGTCCCTGCTTTCTGCCTCTCCCTTCTCTCTATCCTTTAGTCCATCTGTCTTTTAGTTACGCCGTGTATAAAATGGAATGAATGAAATATTAAATTTAGGTCATTGATCAAATAGGAGAAGATATAAATTCATCAAAAACGAGAAGATATAAACTGATTAAATACGAGAAGATATTAACTGATCAAATAAGAGAAGACATACATTTATCAAATATGAGACAATATAAACGGATCAAATGCAAGAAGACATAACTTGATCAAATATGAGAAGATTAAAATTTATCCAAATATGAAAAAGGCACAATCAGATCAAGTATTGCTCAAATACGAGACGACATGAATTGATCAAACATGAAAAGATACGACTTGATCTAATGCGCCAAAAAGTGCCACGTACTGGATGTCAATAACGTGTTCCTAAAATAAAGTCTGCCCTATTTAACAACAGGTAAGATGTATCACTAATGTCTGAGGAGCAAGATGAACACATAAACAATCTGTAAGTAAATGGCGGCAATTATAGATAACCTGCCTGACAACTGGAGGAAGCATCGCACATTAAAGATCTTGCATTTTGCATTTGAAAATAAATTAGATAAGATCACTCATATGGAACTGATGACAAGAACTAGACAAGTGCCAGATGACTATTTTTTTATTTTTTATTAAGGAGTTTGCTACTTTTCTTTGTAGCACGCTCCTTTCAACCATCTACCATACATGGAGCTCTTGGTTATATCAGGACGTGTTTCATGTTTTGTAATATGTTTTTGTTTGTATTTATTTTATACTTTATTATCTCTAGTAGGTCTTTTTCCTTTTGTACTTATAGTTCAATATGGTTTTATTATCCAAAATGATATTGTCTCAACTGGTATGTTTTTAATTGTCACTGGAGGGTTATTTGGTCAATTCGTATTTATTGACTAAGCGATGAGAAGAACCGCAGGGGATGGATAAGACACACATTCAGGTAATCCGCTGATAGCATTACAAGTCAGTGCTTACGCTGACTGCCCCGGGTAAGAGAGGCTGAGGGAGATCACAGAGCACACGAAGAAGAAAACTAGAGACAGACATGAAGGGATTAACTCTTTGACTCCGAAACAACGCTCAGAGCGTTGCTCATATTTGACACCCGTGCCAAAAACAACTCTCTGAGCGTTGTTTTTAGTCTATCACGAATTAAAATTACGGCACAGGGTGGAAAATAATTGCGGTGTCAAAGAGTTAAGAAGACGTGGAAAGACCTCAAGCTGATGCCACAGGACATGAAGACTTGCGTAAGTTTTTGTTGAAGGCCTGTACTCTCTTCGCGAGCTAAAGCGCGAGGATTATGAAAAACAAGTGGTGAAATAATCTGGTTGTTTTTAAAAGAAAATACAATAATAGGGGTCCTCCACGTATGACGTCAAGCAGTAAGGGGGATGGGGCCAAAGTTGTGTAACGTTGTGTGCCGATGGGGGAGGGGTGGGGATTTAAACAAATGCGACGTCACTCAAAAATAAAAGAGTCGCACTCGCTTCTTACATAAATTATGTTTCTACTTTTATCTGCAATAGTTAACTTTTGTCTGAATTTGTGAACTTTTAACCGCAATGGTTAACCTTTATCCGCATTTGTTAACTTTTATCAGCAATGGTTAACTTTTATCCGCATTTGCTAACCTTTATCCGCAATGGTTAACTTTTATCCGCATTTGTTAACTTTTATCCGCAATGGTTAACTTTTATCCACATTTGTTAACTTTTATCCGCATTTGTTAACTTTTATCCGCAATGGTTAACTTTTATCCACATTTGTTAACTATTATCCACGTTTGTTAACTTTTATCCGCAATGGTTAACTTTTATCCACATTTGTTAACTTTTATCCGCAATGGTTAACTTTTACCTGTAATAGATAACAACATTCTCGTGGACGACTTGTATCCCCTGTATATTTAATTCTCACAGGCATGCCGTTACGGACGTCAGTCAAAAACATTTCCCCCCAAAGCTGCAGTCTGGAAATTACCGGTATATAAAAAGTGTTCGCTGCTAGCCTTTGCACTAAACTGCACGACGCTCAATGTAACACGCATTTTTTCCCATTAAAGTTGCAGCGTTTTTAAAAAAAATAAAAATAGAAAACACATAGTAAAATGTCAAAAATCTGCAATATTTTTTACTGTTATTATTTTTTCTTGCCATTTGATTGTTTCCCTTTGACAGGGGATAGGATAAATTATATCCCTCAAAAATAAAGGGCCAAACTTTACAAAAATTGGTAAAATAACTTCATTCAGAATAATATATATAGTTTTCCAGCTTTTTCTGTCAGAAGACTTCGTTACGAAGCTCCCAAAAAATAGTAACACTCGCTAAAGAAAAGTGCGCAAAAGTTGGTGTGCATGCGCTATGTGAACGGCGTGCATGTTCAGACTTTGTTTAACACCGAATGTAAAACAAATATTTTGGTATTTAATACGGGAATTTAAAAAAAAAAGGAAGACAATGTTAACTATTCTCACTGTCACCACCTAAGCAAATTGTATCTGATGAAGAGACAATTTCTGCGAAATTGTTTAAAAATGCATTTTCGTATTCAAGTGTTTAGAGATGTATAAATACCCACACTTAATGTTTACACGAACGTTTATTTGGGGCTTTTGAATTTAACTCTCGTTATACTTGTATGACGGGCTGTTACTATAGTCATCATATATATAGTTGTGCAGCTGGTTCTTTCATTATTTCCGTTCGTATCGCTCCCAAAAATAGTAACACTCTCCAAAGAAAAGTGAGCAAAGGCTGGTGTGCATGCGCCTTGTGAACGGTGTGCATGTTCAGACTTTGCGTAACATCGGACGAAAAACAAATAATTTTGTTTTTAATACGGGAATTTAAAAAAAAAGGAAGAAACTTGTATATCTATTCTCACTATCAGCACCTAAGCGAATTACATCTGATGAAGAGGCAATTGCAGCAACATTGTTTACATATGTATCTTCGTATACAAGCTTTTAGAGATGTATAAATACCCAAATTTAATGTCTGCGGACGTTTACTTAGGAGGAGTTAGATCTGTGTGACAGGATGGATTTGGGGCAACCACTTCTCGATCTCTCTTTCACTATGGCAGTAATCAGTTAAATTTGTTGTATTGACTAATTGCGGGATTTTCCAGGGTCGGCATCTCTTTCTTTCTCTGATATGTAACAGAATATTTTGTACTTTCATTCTTATACTCCTTTTAGTAATAATTCTTCTTGTCTGTTTACCTGCCCATCCCTGCTGAGATAGTAGACAGGTGATGCCATATTGAAACGGCAGTCATGTTGGTAAATTCTCGTGTACCAAACCTTGGCCGCGACAGATTAACACTAAAATCTCCCTAGCGAATTTGTTTGGTCGCTGATAAGGCAAGGGTGCGTCTTCGCCAAAGTGGTACAGAGGAAGGGTTGTGTGTGTTCAAGCGCCAGATAACGAGCTTATTCGTCTATACATTTTGAACAGACAAAAATGACATTATCGTTTCCTGTCCGACTTTCACAAAGACATTACTTTATATGAAAGTAATAAGTTGTTACATCTGACACACATTGTGTTGGTGAGTTTGCTGCCAGGCAATCGGATGTTTTATTATGATATATGGGAGAGGTGACCTCTGCATCATGCAAATAATTTTTCCATGTCGGAAATAATTTTAAATTTCCCAACACGACACGCATGTTTGAAAACGATTTGCGCTTTTTTAGCATGGTAACAACTCAAATGCGGGGGCAGACTTGCAATATAATCTGACAATTTTTGCAAGTCTAGTAAATTGTGAAAAATCGCTTGCCAAGACGACACAACCAGACTGCCAGAAGTTAGAATTCCGAATTCCATTTATCAGGCCGGACTTTTATTGGAGTATTTTGGAAAGACTTACACAGCCCAGGTCAACTCTATCATTTGTAATAAAGAACTAGAAACTGAGGAAACTGAAACACACAGAGTCAAGAGGGAATCTATTATTAAATAACAACCCCCAAGAACACATGTAAGAGGCTGATTCAAGTGCCTTTAATCATCTGAGCAAAAAGTCTGTGAGCCAGGATTAGCGTAAGTTGTGCATTTTTGCATTTGATATTTTTCATTACTAACATGTGAACTAATATGTATATATTGACATGTGAATATTAACATGTGAAAATCGCTAGTGGATGTCCAAGTCATTTGATGCTGGCAACCTCAGCGTATGATGATTTCATGAACCACCACTGCAAGGGCTGGTGACTGCTTTATCGCTAGTTTCTTACAGAGAACTAAAAGCATAGGTAGTCCCAAGTTCCATATGGAGCAGGAAGGGAAAGATAAAGGGAAATAATGTACATTCTAAGTATAATATTTACATTTTCAAACCAGTGTAAATGTCTATGTAAACATATTCACTTTAAAATTAATGAAAGTTTCAAACTGTTCAACAAGTGTAGATATAAATGAAAACATATTCAATTTATATTGTGAACACTTTTCAATCAGTGGAGATGTAAATGTAAACATATTCCATCTGTACTATTAACCTGTTCATTTAAATGTAAAATAAAGATAAAGCTTTTCATTTAAATGTAAAGGGAGTTTTCTCTCGAGGGATTAAGTTTAATTCTCATTGAGGGTAAATTCTGAGGTAGATGGAATGGTGGAATAGAGAGAAGGGGACCCATAACTATGGTTTGGAAAACGCAATACTCAGGAGAGCGTTTTATTTCTATTCTTTTACTATAGTTGTTGGTGGTACCAGTTGAGGGTACTATCTCTGGAAAAGGAAGGGAACAGTGGTCTGAGCTTAAGACGAGGGACCAACTTAGTAGACACCCCCTGACATTTCTGGGAACGTGCTGTGCCCTAACAACCTTGACCAGCGACGAGCGTGATCAGTCTACCAGGAACCAAACTGTAAGTGGGAGCAGAACCTTCCAGCGGCAGATAAGTTAAACGTTAAAGCTGCCACGTGAAATCCTCTATAAACTTTCATACCATCACAACAGTGATGACAACTTTCTGCTAAATCCTTATTCAAATGTTCTAAAACCTTGTTAAAACTAAATGATTTTTAAATTTGTTATTTGTAATTATACAAATTTAACTTTTTATGATTGACACTATGCAGCTTGGAATTCCATAAGCCCTCAGTATTTTCCATAAACTGTCCCTATGTATACGGTCAAAAGCCTTTTCAAAATCAACGAAATTCATTTTAAATGTACTGCATGTTTGTCTCAGTCAATTTACTAAATACATTATAAACAGAGCTATAGCTTAATAATAAGAATTCCACTGAGTAAATCAGAGTGGGGGCTTGACGAGCTGAAATTAATACTTGCTTAATTCTTCATAAAAGGCGCCGGACCGATATAAAGTTAACAATTGCCCTGCCAATGCAGCAATGTTCTTCGGAAATATCTTATGAATACTACTTTGAGATAGAAGCATCATTATTCTTCTATCTACCACGCTGCCGAGAGTAATCTTGTGCGAAGGTAGACACCTTTGAAGGCCCATATTAGATACTCTTGAGTTTTGGACAATGTTGGAACACTACTGCAAAGCAGGGGAAGCAATCCATGGCAATCTGAATAGAGAAATCATAACAACACTTCCGGGTGTACTTCTTCTTTTCTTTCTTTTTTTTTCTTCTTTGATCCTTAGCCGCCGACCGTCAAAGCAGTCAGTGGCCATCACGCCTGGTGGCGTCTTGTAGGTCAACAACAAATTGATTCCACTTTGCTCGCTCGGTGGCCATCCTTCGTGCAGTGCCCCAACTCTGGTTCATTCTTTGCATCTCAGCCTCCACAGTCCTCCGCCAAGTTGTTTTTGGTCGGCCTCTCTTTCGTTTTCCTTCAGGGGTCCATAGCATAGCTGTTCCTGTGATGGCATCGGGGTCTCTTCTGAAGACATGGCCAACCCAGCTCCAGCGTCTGCCAGCTATGATGGCGTGCATGTCCTCTTGCTTGCTCCGAGTAAGCAGATCTTGGTTGGTGATGGTATTCGGCTAAAAGATTCGGTGAATTTTTCTTAGGCATGTTGTGTGAAAAGAGGAAAATTTTTACATTTCCTTCTCTGTAACACTCCAGCATTCCGCACTTCCTTACTGATATGGGCTCAGGGTTGCTCACATTGAGCGTCACGATCTCTGTCTTCTCTAGATTGATGTTCAAGCCCACCTGCTGGCTATACTTGATAAGTCTATCCGTTTTTTCCTGGATGTGTTGATGTGAATGTGCTAGTAGTGCAACGTCCTCTGCATATTCCAGATCTTCCAATGTAGAAAATGTAGTTCATCTTATTCCTCTTCTGCTCTCTGTTGTCTGGCGCATCACCCAGTCTATGATTGTTAAAAATAGAGTGGTTGATAATGGGCATCCCTGTCGTACTCCTATCTTCACCTCAAAGGTTAGGTTGCTCTGCCCAACGCTACACGTAAAGTTGGCATAGAGGCTTTTTATGATTGACACTATGCTGCTTGGAATTCCATAAGCCCTCAGTATTTTCCATAAACTGTCCCTATGTATACTGTCAAAAGCCTTTTCAAAATCAACGACATTAATGTACAGCTGTCTTTGCCATTCTGAGCACTGCTCTATAAGTATAATGTTCCTGAGGGTAAATATATGATCTACACATCTTCTGTTCTTTCTAAATCCTGCTTGTTCTTTCCTCAGTTTGTGGTCTACTGCTTTTGAAATTCTCTGTATAATTATCCTGCCCAATATTTTGCTGTGAATTGAGAGAAGAGTGATTCCTCTCCAATTATTGCAATCTGCAAGATCTCCCTTCTTGGGCAATTTGACAATTATTCCTTTGTTCCACTCCGTTCGTGTTGTCCCTGTTTTCCAGACTTGTGCAAATAGTGGTTCTAATAGTTCTGTTGCTAGCTCAGGGTCTGTCTTAAATAGCTCTGCATTTAAGTTATCATGGCCAGGAGCTTTTCCAATCTTTAACCCTTTGATTGCTGTGATGATTTCTTCTTTTCGTGGAATGTCTGTATTAACATCTAGATCATTTTCAGCCTCAGGAACATTCAATTGTGTCTCTGGTGGTTCCTTGTTCAGAGTTTCTCTGAAATGCTCTGCCCATCTTGTTTCCTGTCCCTCTGCTGTAGTGATAAGATTTCCTTGCTTATCTCTTGCTAATGTAATATTGTTTGCACCTCGTTTTCCGCTGATGATGTTAGTTATTTTGTATACTGCTTCTGCCTGTCCTGCAAGATCGTCTAGGAAATTCCTTTTGTTGGCTCGGGTTTGACGTTTAACTTCCTTGTCCAACTGACTGTACTGTTCGCTATATAGTTGCTTTAACCTGGGGACTTCGCTTCTGTTTTCTTTCTTTTCATTTCCTTTCTCATCGTTATGGTCTTTAATGTTTCTGGTGTTATCTAGTTTTGCTTCTGTCTTTCATGAAGCAAGCATGATTTGCTGCTTTCCTTACATATTGTTGAAAGGGTGTAGAATTTCTGATCTATATCATCAGTCAATGTCTTTTCCTGACTTTTGGCAAATTGATATCGCTTCTTTATATCAGCCGCAAAAGCTTTTCTGGTAAAGGGGTCCTTCAATTTGCTGATGTCAAACCTTTTCTGTGTAGTTACAGTTGGTCCAGCCGTTCTGAGTTTTACTTTCAGTCTTGCTACTACTAAATTGTGATCACTTCCCACATCCGCACCTCTTCTTACCTTCACATCTTGTAATGCATGTCTCCATCTACCGTTAATCATAATGTGGTCTATCTGGTTTCTGTCCCGACCATTTGGTGATTCCCATGTTAATTTGTGAATTTCTTTGTGTGGGAAAAGTGTTCCTCCAATGACCAGGTTGTTAATGCTACAGAAACGTATTAATGTATCCCCATTTTCGTTTGCTGTTCCGCTGCCGCATTTCCCCATTACTCTTTCGTTATATGTATTGTGTGTTCCAACTTTCGCGTTGAGGTCTCCCATTACTACGATAAGATCATATCTAGGTATGTCTTCCATTTCTTTCTGCAGTTGTTGATAGAATTCATCCTTGACCTCATCAAGTGAGCTAAAGATCTATTATAGTTCCGATCAAATAGTATCTGAAGATCTCCAGTGATGTTATGAACTACCCAGCCGACTTTCTTTATTCGCAAACTCCATCAGGCATGCCTCCTCATGCATTGCCATTAACAAGAAAAAGTTCATCGTTATGCTGATCAGCAATTTGAATCCGAAAAAAGGATTGTGCAATGGAACACGATTGATCATTCGATAATATCATCGTAATTTTCTTACTGCCGAATCAGAATCAAATAAAGGAGTCTTGGCCCCTAGCGATGTGAATTTGCCATTCATCCTGAAGCGGCGCCAATTTTCAATAATTCCAGCATTTGAGATAACCATCAACAAATCTCATGGGCTAACTTTTGAACATGTTGGAATTTTCTTGATCGGGCATTTTTACGGGCATATGTACTAGTATTGTAATCTCAGATGAAATATCGGATACTTGTTTTTATTTCAATTATATATTTCTTTTTTTTAAATAATGTAATTCATACCTTATAAAACAAAATGCAAACTAAATAGATTGTGCTGTAAAAAATAGACTTAAAAAAACAGTAACAGGTTATCACCATCGCGACAACAATCTGATGAAATCAAAGAAATGGATCGAGATTAAAAGACGTCATGTTCAAAGACAAAATCAAAATCGATTCAAATGTCAAATTAATCCTATTGTATGGCTCTGAACATGGCAAACAACAAAAAGCAACAACCAAAAAGCGTCAAACTTTCACAAATGGGTAAAAATAGATAGTCTTATAGCAGATACTGCCGTAGGGGAGTGAAGTGTTAGAGATTTCACCACGTTAGATAAATCGTCGAGAGGTGAAGTAACCACTTCCCGTCCATGCTGCCTTTGCCTTTCCTGGCCCAAAAGTAGAGTTAGTTATCCATTTACAGCTGGTAGACTGTAGCGTGACACCACTATGTTTCCAACCCGCTACCTTTGCCGCGAGAGGCCTGCGCTCTAACCACGGTCGCTCTCATAAATGGAAGGACTGTAGTTGTATGACAAGATCACTAATGTGGAACTGATGACACTAACCAGACAAGTGCCAGAAGAACCAGACATGAGAAGATTTCACTGGTAGCGGATATGACACAACACTGCGCAAACCTGCTGATAGATGTACCAGGCAGTCCTTGTTCTGGAAACCCCACGGTAAGAGAGGCAGAGGAAGACCAAGGAATACATGGAGAAGACAACTGAAGACAGACATGCAGGGGATGAAGAAGATATGGAAAGACCTTGAGCAGATGGCACGGACAGGAAGACTTGGAAAAAGCATATGATCCTTACGGAGTTGAAAGGTCATGATAATGCTGATGACTAAGTAACTAATTTACAAACGATTACGTTGTTATTTTTCAGTAGTGCAAAATGACTGGACTTGTAGAAGGTAAGAAATTTGTTACGTCATATTATCTGGGTTTTTGTGACGAAATGTGACAAGGAGTGGGGGTTTTAAAATGACAAAAATTGCGTGACGTCATACGTGGGCCACCTCATAATGAAAAAGCTGACATTAGGTAGAATAGGTAATACACAGAAGTAAAAACACATATTCGCACACCTGCAGGAAACCAACTTGAATCAGGACGTACAATATTAATCAGAGTTCATAAATAATGCTGCAGACAGGAAGTTATGGTGAGAAATTATCGCCTACGCCACCACGTGACTTGAAGACGAAGCAGATTTGCAAAGAGCGATTAATGACGTAGTAGAATTGTAAATGACGTTGTAGAATCGAAAAGACAGATTAATGACGTAGTAGAATTACATTGACTGGTAAAGTAGTAGAATCGTAAAGAAAGATTTATCGCGTTAACAGAGTCGTGAAATCGTGAAAATATTAATGACATAGTAGAATTGTAAAGAAAGCATAATGACGTAGTAGAATCGTAAATGTAGCATGATGACGCAGTGCAATCGTAGAGACAGATTAATGACATAGCACAATGGTAAAGAAAGCATAATAACGCAGTAGAATCGTGAAGATAGATTAATGGCACGGTAGAAAAGTAAAGACAGATTAATGAAGCAGTAGAATCGTAAAGACATGTTAATGACATAGTAAAATCGTAAACAAAACATAATGACGAAGTACAATCGTAAAGTCAGATAAATGACGTAATACAATCGTAAAGACATATTGATGACGTTGTACACTCGTAAAGGCAGATTAATGACGTTGAAGACTCGTAAAGACAAATTAATATCACAGTAAGTTGTTACAGGTGTATGAAGATATTAATTAATTATATGCGGCCTTTTCTTGAGAACATACAAATAAAATAAGCTAACGGAATGATTTTATTGTTATTACATCCCATTCATAATTACATATTACCTATAGATTTTAAATACGTAAAAACATATCCAAGAACAGTAATTAATTCAGGACAATAAGTCACAACTGATAAAAATAAAGCTATAAAAAATGTATTTAAAAATAAACGGTCTATATTAGATATATTGACGCTGAAGCAATCATAAGTAAAAGAAAAAAAACATATTTAGACCAAAGGATGATTTAGAATAGCAACAAAATATGGAGAGCTGGGGCAGCAGTCAATATCGAACTACGAGAATTGAGGAAGTTATTAGTATTGAGAAACTGACAGGTAGTAGTCAGTAATGAAAAATGATGAGCTCGTCATGGAGGAATCAGTAACAAAATGGAGAGAGTTGTAGCAGTAGTATGTAACGAGATATGGAGAGATGGACAGGTAATAGACAGTAACAAAATTGAGAGAGTTGTGGCAGTAGTAGGTAACGAGATATGGAGAGATGGACAGGTAATAGACAGTAACAAAATTGAGAGAGTTGTGGCAGTAGTAGGTAACGAGATATGGAGAGATGGACAGGTAATAGACAGTAACAAAATATGCAGATATGTAGAAGTAGTAATCCGTAACGAAATATGGGGAGATGTAGTAGTAGCCAGTAACGAAATACGAAGGGATGGACAGCTAGTAATCCGTAACAAAATATGGAAAGATTGTCAGGTAGTAATTAGTAACGAAATATGATGAGTTGGGGCAGTTGACAGTAACGAAATATGGGAAGATGTACAGGTATTAATCAGTAACGAAATATGGTGAGATGGAGAGGTAGTAATCAGTAACGAAATATGGGGAGATGGAGAGATAGCAATAAGTAACGAGATATGGAGAGATGGAGAGGTATTAATCATTAATGAAATGTGAGGAAATGGACATCAAGTAGTGAGTGACGAAATATGAAGAGTTGGGGTCTTAGTCAGTAACGACATATGGAGAGTCGGACAGGTAGTAATCAGTATCGAAATATGCAGAGTTGGGGCAGTAGACAGTAACAAAGTGTGGAGAGTTGGGGCAGTAGCCTGTAACGAAATATGAAGAGTTGGGGTCTTAGTCAGTACCGACATATGGAGAGTCGGACAGGTAGTAATCAGTATCGAAATATGCAGAGTTGGGGCAGTAGACAGTAACGAAGTATGGAGAGTTGGGGCAGTAGCCTGTAACGAAATATGAAGAATTGGACAGGTAGTAATAAGTAACGAAATATGAAGAGATGGGGCAGTAGTCAGTTACGAAATATTAAGAATTGGGGCAGTAGCCAGTAACGAAATATGGAGAGTTGGAAAGGTAGTAATAAGTAAGGAAATATGAAGAGATGGGGCAGTAGTCAGCAACGAAATATTAAGAATTGGGGCAGTAGCCAGTAAGGAAATATGAAGAGCTGGGGCAGTAGACAGTAAAGAAGTATGGAGAGCTGATACAGTAGGCAGTAGCGAAATACGGAGAGAGAGACAGAGAGAACTCAGTCACAGTGCTAATCGGCAGAAAATTTTAAGAGATGTATTACAGTCAATCGTTGATGTGAATACGGCATGTGATCTTATCTCAGTTATAAAAGCTTCACTCTTGAGAATAGCGATACCTTACATTTTTTATGACAGTAATACTTTTACTGTCGAGAACGACAATACTTTACCAGTCATTAAAACATTACTACACCGCTGTCTACGAACTACATCACTGCTGATGAGAGTAATACGTTGCTGCTTGTGACAGTAATAATTACATATTTTAAACAGTAATACTCCACTGTGGAAACTATTTCTTCACTTTTAGAGAATACATCACAAATGATGACACAGATTTCATTATGTAAATAGCACTACCCCGCTAGCTATCGTTCAAATTAATATTTCATTGTGTATATCGACCGTGAACCATTATTGATGAAACTAACGAATACATAAAAATTTTCTAGTACTGAAGGCACTACATATACACTATTCATAACATAAATATTTTACTGTTCATAACAGCAATGCTATATTATTTATAACATCAGTGCTTGATTATTCATAACTGCAAGGCACCAGTAATCAAAACAGCGATTATCTACTGTTCATGGCAACAATGTTTCCCTATTCATAACAACAATGTTTCGCTATCCATAACATTTGTGTTTCAATATTTAATAATAACAGTGTTCTACAGGTCACAACACCAACGGCTCATTATTCACTACAGCAACTCTAATATTCATAATAGCAATGTACTACTATTCGCAGCAGTGTTCAGCTATTCATAACAGCAATGTTTCACTGCTTACAACAGCAATGTTTAATTATGTACTGTTGTACTATTCGCAACAGTAATGTTCTACTGCTTCAAACAGCAAAGTTATACTATTCATTAAAGCAATCTTATACTATTCATGACAGCAATGTTTCACTGCTTACAACAGCAATGTTCAATTATGTAATGTTGTACCATTCACAACAGCAATGTTCCACTGCTTCTAACAGCAATGTTCTACTATTCATTACAGCGTTGTTCCAAAGTTCATAACAGCAATGCTGCACTGCTCATAACAGCAATGCTACACTATTGCTGAGTTTCAGTACTATTACAAAGCACGTGAAGCAACTATTGCAGTAAATTATTCAAAATGTGTCACTCGCAGAAATATTCTCACAACTACAAGTTTTTACTTTGAACAATTTCCAGCTTCATGCCTTCCTGTTTCATTGGCTCGTGTTTGATTCACTTTAATTTTAAAAAAAACGTCATGTT
The DNA here is from genome assembly GCA_024509875.1 of Oreohelix idahoensis. Lineage (NCBI taxonomy): Eukaryota > Metazoa > Mollusca > Gastropoda > Stylommatophora > Oreohelicidae > Oreohelix > Oreohelix idahoensis. The sequence goes on along the minus strand of JAMPIV010016798.1, from coordinate 139,386 downwards.
CACAAACGGACACGTCACAACTGCACTACGATCGATACTTCAGTCCAGTTACCAGCAAAAACACTATAAGTCGTATTTTCCGAGGAGAGAGCGAGGGATTAACTATATCATAAACCAGAAAGTTCGTCCGAGTGCACGTAGTGAGAGTGCATGCCTTATGCGAGATGACTGATGGTGAAAGCCAGGGAGAGTTGGAGACTAAACCGGAAGCTGGAGAATGAGTGGGAGGATGTTGCGTGGATGTTCACCCATTGAAGGCGTACGATCACGGGCGGGCAAACGGAAATTCAAAACACTGGCGACACAAGCGTTAGCTCATCGATTGATTGTAGTTCTGCTCGTTGGTTGGTGATAGTCGCCAGAAGATGGTGATAGTCGGCATTAATCAGTAATAGTCACCATTAGTTAGTGATAGTTGTCATTAATTTATGATCGGTAATATTAGTTGGTGATAATTACTATTTGTTGATGATAGTTGCCATTAGTTGATAATAGTCACCATTAGTTGGTGGCAGTTACTATTAGTATAAGATAGTCACCGTTAGTTGTTGATAGTCACCATTAGTTGAAGAGGTGATGGTTGGAGAGCGGGCACTTAACAGCTGACCGTTATTGCCTCTTCTCGTTCCATCTTGGTCTACCCTGTTCAAGCTGAAAATTGGTTATAATTGGGGTATTTAGTGTCATTTTATTTACTAATTTTGTATTAAGTTTAAATAACTATTGTCTTTTGCAGTTGCTGGTTTTAATTTATATTAGTATTTATCATTTTATTTTCAGTTTTGTATTGTATATAGATAACTATTGTCCTTTGCACTTGGTTTTAATGTGTGTGTGTTTTTTTTTGTGTTTTTTTTTAAATCTTGTTGCTTTTCCTTGTCCTATGAGTAGCTAATGGGTTTGCTAATTTTTCTGGTTTTATTTTTTTTAAAAATGATTTGTTAGTTTTTTGGTTTGTTTTTGTTGCTTAATTTGTATTTGGTTGAATGTCTTTTCTGAAGTATCATTTTTGTTATTGTTGTTTGATATTGCCACTGTTACTAACCTTATATGTTTTCCTTTGTTTTATGTATATATCGTTTAAGGATTGATTGGGCTTCCCCTGGGGCATCTATACATAACACCTTATCCCCTGTCATGTCTATATTGTTATTTCTAAAGTATGTTTTTAATTCAAGCAACAACCATTAGTTGTTGATAGTCACCCTTAGTTGCTGATAGTCACCATTAGCTGGTGATCGGTAACATTAGCTGGTGATCGGCAACATTAGCTGGTGATATTCACCATTACTTAATGATAGTTACCATTAGTTAGAGCCGCGGTAGCACAGTGGTTATTGTACTGGCTTCCTAGCCCGGTGATTCATGGTTCGGTGGTGGTCATGTTGATGATATTGGCGAGGGTTGTGGTAAAGTTGATGATATTGGTGGTGGTCACGATGATGATTTTGGTTGTGATAAAGCTGATGATGGTGGTGGTTGTCACGTTGATGATATTAGTGGTAGTTGTGGTAAATTTCATGATCATGGTGATGGTCATGTTGATGCTATTGGTGTGGTTGTGATAAAGTTGATGATAGTGGTGATTGTGGTAAATTTGATGATAGTGGTGGTGGTCACGTTGTTGCTATTGGTGGTGATTGTGGTAAAGTTGATGATAGTGTTAAAGTGCATGATTGGTGTGGTTGTAAACATGATGATAGTGGTGGTTGTGGTAAAATTTATACTAGTGAAGGTAAGGGTAAAGTTTACGACAGTGGTGGTTTTAAGATTGGAGACAGTGGTGGTGGTAAAACTGATGATAGGGTGGTGATTAAGTTGATGATTGTGGTGGTAGTAAGTTGACAATAGTGTTGATAGTAATGTTGATGACAGTGCTGGTTGTAAACTTCAAGATAGCTTGGTGGTAAAATTGGTAATAGTGGCAGTGATAAAACTGATGATAGTGGTGGTGGCAGTGATACAATTGATGATAGTGGTGGCGGTGGTGACAAATTAATGATAGTGGTTTTGGTAGTGATGAAACTGATGATAGTGGGGAAGGTGGTGATACTATTGATGATAGTAGTATTGTTATGTTGATGAGAGTATTGGTGGTAATGTTGATGTTAGTGGTGGATGTAAAGTTGATTATAGAGGTCGTGGTAATGTTTATGACAGGTTGCTGATAAAGTTGATCATAGTGGTGGTGGTACAGTTGATGACATTGGTGGTTGTAAAGGTAATGACACTGGTGGTGATAATGTTGATGATAGGGGTGGTGGTAAAGTTTATGAAAATGGCGGTGATCGAGTTTGTGATAGTGACAGTGATAAAGATGATGATAACGGTGATGATGAAGTTGATGACAGTGGTGGTGGTAACGTTGATGATAGTGGTGGCGATAACGTTGATGGCAGCAGTGATAGTAAAAGTAATGACAGTGGTGGTAATAAAGTTGATGAAAAGGGTGGTGATAATGTTGATGTCAGTGGTGGTGGTAAAGTTAATTATATGAGTGGGGTAAACTTGGTGATAGGAGTAGTGGGAAAGCTGATAACCGTTGGGGTGGCAAAGGTGGTGGCGGTCCTGGTGGCAAAATTACTAACAGTGGTTGTGGTAAAGTTGATGGCTGTGTGGTGATAACGTTGATGGTGGTAGTAAAGTTGATGATAGTGGTGGTGGGAACATTGGTAGCGGCTGTGGTGATAAAGCTAATGACAGTGGTAGTGGTAACGTTGATGGTAGTGGTGGTGATGGTTAACTTGATAGTGGTGGTGGTAATGTTGATGACGGTGGTGGTTGTCGTGACATTAATACAGTGAAAGTAAGAGTACAGTTGATGAAAGTGGCGATGGTAAAGTTGATGACAGTGTTGGTGGTAAAGATGATAGTGGTGGGGATAACGTTGATTATAGTGATGGTAGTGATGTTGATGATAGTGGTGCGGATAATTATCACATTAAAAAAAAATTAGGTGTTTTCTACTTTTCTTTGTAGCACGTCCCTTTCAACCATCTACCATATACACGGAGCTGTTGGTTATATCAGGACATGTTTCCTTTATTGTAATACGCTTTTGTTTGTACTTATTTTATACTATATTATCTCTAGTAGGTATTTTTCCTTTTGTAGTTATATTTCAATATGGTTTTATTATCCAAAATATGATATTGTCTAAACCAAAATATGATATTGTCTAAACTGGTATGTTTTTAGTTTCCACTGGAGGGTTATTTGGTCAATCCGTATTTCTCTGGGGGGAGTATTTGGCCAGTGTAGACTACTGGCTCGCATCCTTATTTATGTATTATTTTTATATGTTAGCTTTTGTTTTTGTAATGTAGTGTTTTATTAACTTTTGTATTTCTGAAGGGGTCTTTGTGCCTAAGAGATTTTCTGCACTCACTTCTACCCTGTGTTTACTACAGTATGTCTTACCTTTTGCCTCTGCTGGTCATATTTTTGGCAGTCCACCAGAAAGTGTCTAATTGTGTTTGGTTCTTCACACTCTTCGCATGTGGGTTCCTCAATCATGAAATATCCAGTTCCAAGCTTGAGCTTCAGCAATTTTTTAATAATATGTATTTTTAGTTCATCTTGTATTTGACATGTTTTGCTTGTTTTGTTATGATTTTACATGAGTGTCTTGGTTTTTTAACTTTGATCCCATGCTATTATCCACTCTTTAGTTATTGCTTGGGCAATTAAGCTCATGATTTCAAACTTCCCTAAGCCTACTTCAATTGTGTTATTACTAGTTCTTCCCTCTTTGGCTTTTTTGTCTGCAAGCTCATTTCCTGCTATCCCAACATGTACTGGTATCCATGTTAGTTTTACACTGCATCCTATAGTGTTACGATATGTATTGACCTGTAGTATTTCCACTATAATATCTGGCCTGCTACATTCATTGCTGTTTCTGATCGCTATTACTGATGAAAGGGAATCTGTGAGAATGGTTACTATTTGGTGGGTTTTCTGCCGCTATTTCTAAAGATTTTAGGATTGCCACTAATTCTGCTGTAAAGATGGATGTATTACCTGTTACTTTGTATCTTTTATACATTTTCAATTTTGGTTTTGCTGTTCCTGCTCCTAATTGTCCTTCTTCATCTTGTGACCCATCCGTATATATATAGTTAGGCTATTATTTATATACAGTCCTGTGTACTCTAGTGCTTTACTTTTTTGTTGAGATTGTGTCTTTAGATTAGCTTATGATGTTTGCTAAGTGGGAGTCAGTTTCTGGCCCTTTTAGTTCTCATGGTGAGATCTTTGCTTTGTACTGAGCACTACTGTTTATCAAATTAAATAGGTTCATCTATTGTTATAATTATCGCATTGTTGTTGTTGTTTTGAAACGGTGATGGGTGGAGAGCGGGCACTTAACAGCTGACCATTATTGCCTCTTCTCCTTCCATCTTGGTCTACAATGTTCAACCGGAAAATTGGTTATAATTGGGGTATTTAGTGCCATTTTATTTACTAATTTTGTATTACGTTTAAGTAACTATTGTCTTTTTGCAAATGCTGGTTTTAATTTATATTAGTATTTGTCATTTTATTTTCAGTTTTTGTATTGTATATAGATAACTATTGTCCTTTGCACTTGGTTTTAATTTGTATTAGTGTTTTTTTTAATCTCTTTGCCTTTCCTTGTCCTTTGAGTAGTTAATGGGTTTGCTAATTTTTGCTTGTTTTATTTTTTTAATGATTTGTTAGTTTTTGTTGCTTAATTTCTATTTGGTCGAATGTCTTTTCTGAAGTACTAACCTTATATGTTTTTCTTTGTTTTATGTATATATCTTTTAAGTATCGATTGGGCCTCTCCTGGGGCATCTATACTTAAGACCTTATCACCTGTCATGCCTATATTGTGACTTCTATAGTAAGTTTTTAATTCTAGCCTTTGTTGTTCGTACTTTTTACAGTGGATCAGGTAGTGGTCTATGTCATTCTCTTCCTGACATTCTTGGCAGTGTGGTTCCTCTATCATAAAGTATGCTGCACCGAGACGGAGTCGCCACAGTTTTCTGTTTGATGGTATCTTTAATTCTTCTCTGACCTGGCACGTCCTTGTTGGTTCTTTCAGCAGTTTGAACGCGTGTCTACCTTTTCTACTGTTCTTCCATGTTGTCTTCCATTCCTCATTTATAGTTAGCTTCACTTGGCTCTTGATCTCCGACCTTCCCAGTCCTATTCTTATATTGTTTTTACTTATTCTTCCATTCTTGGCGTTCTGGTCTGCCAACTCGTTACCAGCTATACCTATGTGTGCTGGAATCTACACTAGCCTTACACTACATCCTCTGTTCCCTAGTGATGTATTAATTGCTAGAATTTCTTCCTTTATGTCTGGCCGGCTACATTTACCTGGGTGTTCTAGTGCTTGTATTGATGATAGTGAGTCTGTAAATATCGTAACAGCTTCTGGTGGGTTATCTTCGATTATTTCTAAGCTTTTTAGAATTGATACCATCTCTGCGGTAAAAATCGAAGCCCCTTCAGTTACACTGTAGCTCTTTTTAATCCCCCACTGCGGTATTACAACTCCTGCACCTAGTTGCCCACTATCACCCTTGGATCCATCAGTGTAGACAGCCAGACTTTGTTTTGTTAGTTGATCTATGAACTTTCTACTTATCATTTTGGCTTTCTTATCTTCTATGTTTTGTTTGATCTTTTCCATAAGTGAGTAGTCCATGATTGGTGTTTTTAGTTCCCAGGGCGGTATTTTGCTTCTATATTTATTACTATTTTCAATTGTGTTTGACAGTTCTTTGAATTGCGTTAGATCTTCTATAGTTCTCCACCCTGTTGGATATCTATCTTTATTTAAGGGGACGTCCCATACACTTGGTTGGTTTTTGACAAATGCTTTATGTGCTGGGTTGATCACTTCTTGTGCTACTTTACTCAAATAATTTAATCTTAGTTCTTTCCGTCTTAGACCAAGGGGCGTTATGCCAAGAGCTACTTCCAGTGCTTCTACTGGTGTCGATATAAATGCACATGTAATGGTTCTCATGGCTGCATTTTGATTTTTGTCTAGTTTTGCTTTGTTAAAAGCTGCAGCTGGGTCATAGACTATGCTGGCATAATCCAGTTTCCTCCTGATGAAAGACTTGTAGAACATAAGCATTATTTTATTGCTGGTTCCCCATCCGTTACCTTTTACAATCCTTAGTATATTTAGGGGTCCCCTACAGCTTTCTACTAAATTGTCTATATGTTTATTCCAATGTAGTTGTTTATCTAAAGTTATGCCCATAAATCGTGTTGTTGAGGAGTTATAACAATTTTTGAAAAAAAAAATTGTATTTTTTTGGCATTGTAATTTATTTTTTGTGTGCCCAGCGCTTGACTATGCGCTAGGATTGATATGTAAACGGATATTACTTCATTGAAAAGTTCTTTTGCTTGATATTATGATGTATTTTTATTTAGCGCTTGACTTTGCATTACATCGAACTAGTTATCGTAATGATACTATTTGTTTGTGTGATGTTTATAATTTATTTTCAGTTAAGTATAACTTTTGTAACTTAGTTAAATTACTTACTAGGCTTTATTTAGTTATAAACTATTTTTTGTGGTGTTAGTATAGATATACTTTGACATTCTGTTTTGTGCTCTGCGATCATGCTTGTATTTATTTTTCTTTTCATATACTTTGTCTGATTTAAACATTTATTAGTACGTATTGTGATTGACTTTCTCTGCGTTCATACCTTTGCTTTCCATTCGTCTTTGGTGTCTATTCTTCATTTCATTTTATATCTCTGTTGTCTTTTCGATATGTGTTCATATCTTGTCATCGACTTACTTAGGTATTATATCTTCGTTTCTCTTCTTTCTATACTTATACTTTCATTCATTGTATTGTTGGGTTAATTATATAACTTAATATAATATAATTAGTACGGTATTTGTAGTTATTGTACATGAAATTGTTTTACTTATTCGTCATCATGTGCTATTGTTGATTGTTTCTCATTTTTCGATTTCTTACTTTCCTTTACTACAGATCATTCTTCTTTTGCTTGATCTTGTTCTTTCACTTACTATTGGTTGATTCTTGTACTAAATGTACTTAGTTTGGTTTTGTATTAGATTAATTTTAGTATGCTTGCATGATTATGTTGGATGCTTTAGTTGTTATTTAAATTTATTACTATTTTTGTAGATTTACTATTTCGACTTGTCATAGGTACATTTTTGGTAACCATAGGATATAATTTCATTAACGTTTAAATTTTTGGGTCTTAAATTTTCAAAAAAATGATAAATCATTTTTTTTCCCGGACGGGGTGGCAAACTGTTGCCAGTAATTTGAATGGAAGGGAAGTGATCCGGAAATTGTTAGGTGAGCAGATTAGATAAGAGTTACATTCCTTGATTAGCTATGATGTTAGGTTAAATTGTAAGAGGGGAATTCCCTCGTATGTTCGAGAAGTTTCGAAGTCAGTAAGCGTGTGAACGCTGGTCAGTTCTATTGTGTAGAGGGATGCACTATGAACTGTTTTGAGCTACGGGTTTTTAGCTATTTGTGGCTAGCCCGTGCAAGTAGTGAGACTGAGCGGTGTTTTTTGAACAGCCGGGTCTCGTGTGGTTTTAGGCGGGAGATGTGTATCCCCGTAGGCAGTGAGTTTTTGGGCATCGACTGGAGAGGTCGGCCCCACAGTGTGTGTTTTCGATGGTAAGCCTGCGCAGTGCTGAAGATAAGAGGCCATTATTTGTGTAGGCCATTATTTCCTTAGAGAGGATAATTTTTGATTTGTGAAGACATGTTGATTGTGAGATTATTGCAAACTGCCGAGTGTGCAGTATTGTGTGTTTTTTGAGGTAAGGATCCATTAACTTATGTTATGATATAATCGCGCTGAGATGAGTGAAGGCGAGAATATTGCAAACTGCCAGGTGTGCAGTCTTGCGAGAAATTGCTATTAGGACTCATTATCATATTAATACAGCGCTGATGTGAAGAGTATTTTTGAGGAGGCCATATATATATTATCAGCACGGCGAGGATGTCCGTTGCTAAAAGGATCCATAAGTATTTTGAGGATGCTATTTATGCAGTAGCACGGCGATGATGTCCGTTTGCTATCTGTGAGGAGGCCATATTTATATTGTAGGACGGCGATGATGCCCGGTTGCTAAAAGGACCATAAGTATCTGAGGAGTATCTTGAGGATGCTATTTATGCAGTAGCACGGCGATGATGTCCGTTTGCTATCTGTGAGGAGGCCATATTTATATTGTAGGACGGCGATGATGCCCGGTTGCTAAAGGACCCATTATTATTATGATAGCGCTTACGTGAGGAGTATCTTGAGGAGGCCATATTTATGTTGTAGCACGGCGATGATGTCCGTTTGCTATCTGTGAGGAGGCCATATTTATATTGTAGCACGGCGAGGATGTCCGGTTGCTAAGAAGGATCCATTATTATATTATCAGAGCGCTTACGTGAGGAGTATCTTGAGGATGCTATTTATGTTGTAGCACGGCGATGATGTCCGTTTGCTATCTTTGAGGAGGCCATATTTATATTGTAGCACGGCGATGATGCCGGTTGCTAAAGGACCCATTATTATTATGATAGCGCTTACGTGAGGAGTATCTTGAGGAGGCCATATTTATGTTGTAGCACGGCGATGATGTCCGTTTGCTATCTGTGAGGAGGCCATATTTATATTGTAGCACGGCGAGGATGTCCGGTTGCTAAGAAGGATCCATTATTATATTATCAGAGCGCTTACGTGAGGAGTATCTTGAGGATGCTATTTATGTTGTAGCACGGCGATGATGTCCGTTTGCTATCTTTGAGGAGGCCATATTTATGTTAGCACGGCGATGATGCCCGTTTGCTAGAGGATCCATTATTAGAATATTATAGCGCTAATGTGAGGACAGGTGGATAGCGCTGAGTTGAGGAGTATCTTTAAGGAGGCCATGGATATTGTAGTATCTGCATGATACTGAGATGTGAGGAGTACTTTATTATTGTATTGCTGTAAACTGTAATTTGACTATGACTGTGTATTCTATATTAACATAACGTGTTGTGGTGTAATAAACCGTCATTAACTATCACCAGCCGTTACACCCTTCCATGCCTCTGATGTGTGTACCTGTAGAGTGTGAATGTACCTATACACACCTCAATTATCATCCCAACACACAACTATATGATTATCAGTACCACCACCAAAAGGATTTAACATTTTAACATGTTTAACATTTTGTGGCATACTAACAGTGAGTCTATCAGAAGAGGGAATATTAGCAGTGGATGGAAGGATAAAATAAATCATATATGATCAGTGAATATGAGGATAAACAAAACAGTTGTTATCAGGAGGTACGTATTTTCTGTCCTTTAATGGTTATATTGATTTTGTTATTTTTTTTAAAAATTTCCTTTGCTGAAAATCATACCTACTGTTTTGTTTACATTAATTTTGAAGCCCCAACTTTTCATCCACTCTGAAACTTTGTCTATTTGATGTAAACATGGTCCAAGTTTTTCCAGATCGCCAAATGGCACAGTCATCTGCAAATTGTGATACTGCATTCTTAATGTCGTTAAATTCATCTGCTAAATCATTTACAGCTATAGTGAAAATTGAAGGTGAAATCACTGATCCCTGAGAAATCCCATTCTGTTGTTCACATATATCTGACTTATCATTTTTTACCTGTACAGCAAAATACCTGTCCTGTAAAAAGTTTTCTAGATACCTATAGGTTTTACCAGTAATGCCACTCTTTTTCATTTTGTAAAGAGCTCCATCTCGCCAGCATTCATCATATGCTCTTTCGACATCTAGAAAGACTGCTACTGTTTTCTCTTGAACCCTAGCTTTACATCGTATTCTAATCTTACAAGCTGGTCTACTGTACTTCTGTCTGTCTAAACCCTGACTGGTTTGGGCTATATAACTGATTTTTTCCAGGTATAATTTTTTGTTAACAACAGTTTCCAGTATTTTACCTAGTTGTGATGTTAAGGAGATAGGCCTATATGAACTTACAGCATGGGCTTCCTTACTGAGTTTTAGGAGAAGAGAAAGACTTACGATACATTAACAGGACCAGATACATCATTGTCGCATACTTTATAATCCTTTATAAGTGTCCTGTCTTGCAATATGTTTCTTGCCCTTTAAAAGTTATATAATTATTTTTTGCTTTTAGCCTCTGCATAAACCGCAAGCTGCTTAATATAAAGCACATCTTTTTTCCACCACAAATGTAGTTGTATTTTAAATAATAATTAGAAAACATATAGCAATTGTAAAAAATTTACAAAATATTTTATTCTTTTTATTTCTAATTTTTTCTTAATTGTTTCCCTTTGATAAAAAAAACAAAATTACGTCCCTTAAAACAGCCAGCGTTAACTTTTTTTCCCCATCACAGTTGCAGAGTGAAAATTACGTAAAAGTGGTGCGCTTATGACCATTATTCTAAATTGCACGACCCCTGAAACTTGCTAATATTCTTCAGTATGCACAGATAGACAGGGATGTGTGTTATCACTTGATCTTTTTAACATATACAGCGAGACGATACTTCGAAACATTGAACACCTCGAGGGAATTAAAGTCGGAGGTCGAAATATCAACAATCTGAGATATGCAGATGACACAGTTTTAATAGCAGAGTCAGAGGAAAATCTACAAATCATTCTAGAGAAAGTAGTGGAAGAGAGCGAGTTGAAAGTATTATCTTTGAATTCCAGCAAAGCTGTATGCATGGTAGTTTCTAAGAAAATACAAATACCAGTATGCTCTATGAACTGCAAAAGATAAAAAATTAAACAAGTCAATCTCTTTAAATATTTAGGCTACACATTGACTTTGTGGTGGGTTTTGATGTTAAATAAAAAGTAGTCAGAATGTGTCTACAGAGTGAGGTCAGCTATGCAAGTCCCTGAGTCTAATAGTTGAAGTTGATGTTATCAGGGAACCTGACTGCTACCACCCTACGATCTCACTCTGCGATTTATTTTGGGTAACTAGTGTTTGTGATGTTAATTTATATGGCTTGGTGTCTAGGGTAATGGAAATGTGATAATTTCGTTAAACAAATACACATGTAAAGTACTAAAATTAAATAAACAAGACTGGGTTTAAAGTTATGATATATATGTATATACAATTTAATTTCCTGTCCCTCAAATTTTTTAGGACAGGAATGTTTAACTTAAAAGGAAAATATGGTTTTTATCAAATTAAATACACAAGAAGGACCTCTGTCCAATATATTTTAATATGTTAAAGTCTCTAAACTGTTATTCCCTGGTGGAAAAAAACCATTTTATACGAAGAGTCAATATTGGGAAAACTGGTTTTTACATCATTTCACAAACTGTTACTGAATAGGGTGGAGATTAAATATATTTGAGTCTGCATAAGCCCGCAAGATATAGGCTTATCTTAGAATCCTGGTAGACCCTGATGACTGGTTCGAGAACACTGCACACTACTCCACTGAGAATACTTGTATGATTTGATAAAGAAACAACCGGTAGGTTGCCTCAACTGTTGCAGCTCCGACTTCTGACCAACTTGAACTGGGCGATGTAACCCTGGAACAGGCCTTCCTAAGTTAATGGTCTCCACCACTACCAATTTAACATCATTAAACAAGTATTGTGATCAGATAAAAGAGCTAACTAAATTTGCTACAGTTTTTAACTTTATTTTGACTTCTTCATAAATAGTGGGTATCTTCTTTTCCACATAGTCTCAACGCCCCTGTCAATATACATCATCTTCTTCAGCTGAAATACAATATTTTCTTTTCTCCAAAGTTAATATACCAATAGGCCTGCCAATGCTTTCATTGGTCTTACAGTCAAAATATGTATGACAATATTTAACTCAAATTTAGTTTGATTTGCTTCCTAAGTCTTCTTAGACATGCCTCTGCTCCTAGTATGTCGCAATCTTCCACAAAGGCAAAATGTCGTACACACACAATGTTATGGCGCCCTATCTGGGTTTTCCTCTACATCAAATAATGAATTAAAAAAGGTTATGCATCTTACCGCAATCAATGAAATAATCACATATTTTGATTAGGTTTAACAGGCTGTCAATGGTCACTTTTAGACAGCCGCTGCTTCAGGCGCAAAGGCAATTTGCTTATTAACTGCTCTGAACCTTTCGTGTATGAAAAATCTCTCTCAAGTGGCACCCTGCCTAGCAGATGCGGTGGTTTTATTTCCCTCTATGTCTATTCTAACATTAACCAATCAGTTTAAACTACAGGATGTGACATTTATTTTTTTTAAATTCCAACCTTTATTTACGCTTTTCAAATAAGTTCGTCCGTCGCTTTAGGAGGGGCAAAACTTCAAATCTACCTCTCCCTTCCTCCGAGTAGTGTTTATCAAAAGAGGCAAGTCAATGTGACTTGGTTCCAAGCAACGACTAGAAAAATGTTACTTTTAAATTGAGCTGGTACATCAGTGTGATCGTCTGTATGTTTTGTCAATTTTATTTTATGCGATAACTCAGTCACTTTTGAAGCTATCTAAAAGATGAAAAATGATTTTTAATCAGGCTAATGTCCTTTATCTATCCAGTATATTTTCATCTACGTCTTTCCCTAAGTTTGCATCTTTGTACTTTTCTCCTTATGGATACGTCTAGATACGTTTTTATGGGAAATAGTATAGTATTGAATAAACAACATTATTGCTTTTAATTCCATTCTGTCTTTTCCTTTTTATTCATCCTTCTATAAAATGCATATACGTTTTCTGTCTTTCTTTAGCCCCCTTCTCTCTCCCCTTCACTCATGTGTTCGTTAGTTTCAGTTTGCAAATACCCAAGTGGTTGTAGACTTTTCCATACTAACCCCCTCCTCTCTCTATGTCTCCCGTCTTTTTTATTTAAAGAAACACGTGTTTGCCGTCTTCCAAAACGGTTTCATGTTATATTTAAAAAATTAGGACGGAGTGACGGAAAAGCTTGTAGTAAAGGGGTGGGTACCATCGCGTGGCGTTAATAAATTCAAATCGCTAGTCTTTCGCTCTTGCGTTAGTGCAGTGTGAAAATGCCATAGTTATTAATAGATTTTCTAACTGTTAATTCCCAACTCTCGCATTATTGGCCTTCACTAAGGTCAAACCTAGAATTTAGTTGCAGTTTTTCTAACGTAATCGTGGAAATATTCAAACTTTGTCCAATTTTCTCGCGGTTCATTCATAAACACTAAGAAAAGGGGTTGTGTACGGATGTCAGGCGGGGTAATAAATTTTACATTCTTGGCGTAGCGGAAAAAAATTTCAATGCGGTATTCTCATTTAATGTGAGCGGGAGGGTTAAAAACGATGCATTTTACTACAGACATCAGATGGCAGATGTGACACAAAGATAAAGAAAAGGATCGCCATGTCAAAAGAATCCTTTACTAGGATGAGCAACGTAATAAAACACAGAAACATCACCATAACCACAAAAATTCGCTTACTAGGGGCTACGTGTGGTCCGTTCTTAGTCTTATGTGGGAAAATACCAGGTAGGAGAGGAAAAGGAAGGCAGAGAAACATGTATGTGGAAAGCTTAAACAACTGGGCAGCAAACAACAGCATGGGCAACAACAACCTCATTAGACTATCAAAAGACAAAGAAGATTGGAGGGTCATGATCGCCAACGTCTGTTCCAGACCAGGCACCTGAAGAAGAAGATGTAAAATCAACGTAAATGAAACAGTTTTAAAACAGGTCAATAGATTCACATTTTGTTTTTAAATTAAAAAAAAATTTTTTTTGCCTCGTTTTGGCGAGGCGCGTCCCGTTCAACCTAGTGGGTTATATTAGGGCGCATGTCTAAATATAGACCTTCAGGTCTTGAAACGTTAATTGAATAGATTCAAATACCTGGGCATGTTAATAACATTGCGCAGATGATGAATCTCATTAGTGAAGCGTAGAATATATATTTTTTTTAATTTGATGATGAGAAATATCCCGTTTAACCTCTGATGGTTATAATTAGCATATATTTTGTTTTCAATGACCTCATTAGAGCCTCTGCTATATCCTATGGTGTGATGGATTTAATTGGCAATGCTTCGGGCCATCTCGTGCATAGATCAACCAATGTTAGAATAAATCTATACCCCCGATCAGACATAACTGGAAGGGGCCCAATAATGTCTATAGCAGCCTTCTGAAAATGGCGAACTGCCAAATCCGTTGCTACTAATGGTGCCTTGGTAGTCCTTCCCTTCTGGCTTGTCTTCTGACCTAGAGGACCTATGTAAGTCAAATGTATTATACAGTATAAGATTCGACAGCAGCATTCTATAAAATGAAATATATTTTATACAACAACTCTTTGTCAGTGGAAGTACGACAGAGAGTTCTTCAGTCCTGACACATGAAAATTATCTTAAATATATATATGTATACACACACACACACACACACACACATTATATTGTATATATATATATATATATATATATATATATATATATATATATATATATATATATATATATATATATATATATATATATATATATATATATATATCATCATCATGTGACGTATTCTTTCCAGAACGTTGTCTCCATTACAGCTGCTCTGAACGCATCACGATTCTGGGCAAGTCGACCTGCATCAGCCAAAGACAAGTTCAGACTCTCTGTGATGTCCTGGGTCCACCGTCGTCTAGGTCGACCCCTTCCCCTTTTTCCAGGGACCATGCCTTCCATCACTGTTTTTTTCCAGGCTATTATGTCTTTTTATATGACCGAAAAATTTCAGCTTCCTTATTGCGATGGTATTTAGGAGCCAATGTTCCTGTACGTTTAGTGAGTGCAGTATTTCTCTGTTGGTCTTTTTTTCTGTCCAGGGTATTCTCAACATCCTTCTGTAGCATTTCATTTCAAATGATGTAATCTTTTTTGCAACTGTTTTATTGAGTGTCCAAGTCTCGCAGCCGTATGTTGCCACTGGGAATATACATGCTGTGATCAGTTGTAACTTTGTTTCTTTGCTTGTGCCTTGCCATAGGTTTTTCATCTGTATTAGTTTATGTGAAGCAATTGCAAGTCTTCTTTTAATTTCTACTGCACAGTCGCCAGAGCTGTTGATGATTGATCCTAAGTATTCGAATTCATTAACACTTTCCAGTTCTTCGTTATCAATTTCAATTTCTGGTTTGGTCTTTACTTTGTCTGTTGTCAATACTTTAGTCTTCTTGGTGTTTAGGTATAGATTCTGGGCCTCGCTGTGTTTTTTGGTGGACAGAAGTAATTGTTCAAGTCCTTCTGGGTTGGTCGATAGGAGGACTGTGTCGTCAGCATATCTGATTTCCGGGATCTGGTACCCGCCGATTGTAAATGAGTCAAACTCTGTGTGTTCTTGGTCATCTCTTACATTTATCATGATATTCTCGGCATAAATGTTAAACAGGTAAGGGGAAAGGGTACAGCCTTGTCTTACTCCTTTCTGTACTTCAAACCATTCTGATGTTTCACCCTCTATTCTTACGGCTGCCTGTTGTTCTTGGTACAGCAGTGCGATGAGTTGTATAAGGTGGTTTGGAAATCCCATATTTTTCATAATAGCCCATAACTGCTGATGTTGTACACAATCGAAAGCTTTGGTGTAATCAATGAAACAAGTAATATATATATATATATATATATATATATATATATATATATATATATATATATATATATATATATATATATATATATATATATATATATATATATATATATTCAAGATAATTGTATGTCCAAGGGAATATTACCAAGAGTAGATAAGGAGTGAGTGAGTGGCCACGTATGACAGAGAGAGTGAATATTTTTCTTGTTACGGTAACTTGTACCAACCTGGTTATTTTGCTTTTAAAACTGTTTACTTTACTGAGTAGCACTTAGTAGGAACTTTGTTAACCTTACTGTCTATTCTGTAACACAGTGCTAACCTTTGACCTTTGAGTTATCTACTTTTTTGGTTCTTTTCTTCAGAGGAGGGGGGGGGGGGTGGCACATTTATTCCGTTATTTTCCTATGTATGTAATTCTGATTTTATTTGTTCTTTCTTTAGATATTCGATGCTGTCAAGTTTAATGATAATAAACAACAAACGAAACTTAACTTGTGTGTTGGTCAGACCCATACCCAATTTACCGTAGTTTTTTCACGTTTGTGTCTTTTTGTCACATAATTGTGTGTGTGTAGTTAAACTTATATTTCTAGGTATAAGGAGGGGCAAGATTGTCTTGTACTAAAAGATAGTCGTATAGATAGATTTGACTAGAGAAACTACTCATTCCAGAGACAGATCTTCTCCTTAAACTATTCACTCGTGAAATCTATTTCTCACACCTTTATTTCTCACGTACTTATCACCATCCACTCTACTCAGGCGGGACCATAACTATCTTTCAAACCTATCTAAATTTACGACAGTTGCCCCATGGCTTCACATTTAATGCATCCATATAATTTTTACTACAAAGATCTGATGACGGTGACCTGTAATAAAATGACCAAAGTAGAAATAGTGCCGTCTTTAGGTCAAGTAACAGAAAGAGCATACTATAATTAACGACCCGTCAATTTTGACGGGCTTCTTACTAGTGCTGATTATAGTGGTGGTAGTATAAATTAAAGTTGACGATAGCAGTGGTATGTAGTAATGATGATAAAGGTAGTGCTGAAGTTGAGAGTAGTGGTGGTGATAAAGTTACAGATTAGCGTTTAGTTTTTTGACGACTACACACACAGACTCTCTCTCTCACGCGCTCTCTCTCTCTCTCACTTTCTCGGCTGTTACCTCTTTCCCCGCAGAGTTCTCTCTTGTTCACACCTACATGTCTTGTCGCCGTTATCATAGACTAAACAAACCCACTACACCAAGGTCTGAGACAACAAAATTCAGTCATTCATCCATTGTCCAGTAATAGTTCCCAGCAGTCTCTAAAGAGACACAGAAAAATAAGACTACCGTACTCTAAAACATGTCGTACAAGCCGATGAATATTAGGCTGTGCATGGGCTGGCAACCTCATCACGTAAAACACGTTGCCACAGAAATTACCGGTTTCAAGAGCATGTAAAGGCTCCTCGCTAACTGTCTGCAGGGATACCAGCTGTACTGCTGGCGCCATGGCCCTTATGGGGCGCAAAGGAAAATTATTATAGTACATCCATTACCTTTCAAGGTCGTGAAGAACTGTAGGGGTTAAATAAATTAATGTCAAACATTCCTACCGGGAGACATCCATTCAAGGTCTTGTTCTTTAATCCCCACGTATCTGTATCCAGTTTCCTTATCCATTCGTTTTTCAGTAGCCCTCTTCCTCTCTAGTCCTGGGGAGTCTAGAAGGACTGCCTTATCAACAGGCTTTCTCACGGTATATCATGAGCAACGTCAGTGTTGTCTAATCCCTTGTTCCAGTGGCACTTTTCATGTACTAGTCTTCAGTTCCACATTGGTCATGTCAGCATACTATATTAATTCTTTCTATTCTACGCCCGTGATTTTTCACCGAGGTCTGAACAGGTAGCAAAGAATAATAACATAGTACCCTACCTCGCATGTCCTAAGCGGCGGCTAATAACGGTTGGGCATGGGGTCAGATACACTATGCTGTAGAAACTTTAAGCCCACCAGTCTTCAACAGTGGCATATATACATTTTGGAGGCCCTTAAGCTTGAACTCTTCGAAGGGCGACTTTTATCAAAAACAAAAATGCGCTGGGGGTTGGGAAAGAAAAATATTATAGAGAAAACTAGACTTTGGGGCCCTGAAGCTCAAGCTTAATTAGCTTCATAGTATATCCGCCTCTGGTCTTCAATATCAACACAGACAAGTCAATAAAAGCAAAGAAATTAAATAATTCAAATCAGCCACCCTCCACGGGTGTTAAGAAAGTCCATGACGCAAACTAGAGAAAGGTGACACGAATCTAGGCTGTTGACTCACCTGTTTTTTTTTTTTTTTTAATTCAGAGAAAATCTCCAGACTAGCCACATGGAATGTTCGAGGCAACAGAATGAAAATACATTAGCTTTCTGCTTTTGTTTTTCATAACTGAAACTTACATTCTTCAGTGCACATATGCGATGAAGCAGAAATAATATTGAGAATATCATCATAAATACATCAACATAAAACGTTAAATCAATCAAGAACTACTGCAAATGTTGTTGTTGGTGTGGTTGTTGTTATTGTTGTTGGTTGTTGTTGTTGATGAAACAAGTAAAATACATGCCAAATGAAACAACGAGATGGAATTATGTAATGTAATGCTACACGCGGATCAACTGCTTGTATACGCATTTGGTTTCTGCTAGACAGCGCGATAATCTTTTTCATTTATAATATACGTGATGTAAACATCAGTGCACTGCGTCACAATCTGTTAGTATGGTAGCCTTCATCAAGTCTGACCCCCAAGTCTCGTTTATGAAGCCGTGTTTCGTTAGACCAGGGTTCCTTAAACATTTTTGGGCTAAGGGCCCCTTTGATTTCCCGATGAAGGCTATGGACCCCTTTGATTGTCCGATAAAGGCTATGGGCGCCTTTGATTGTCCGATAAAGGCTATGGGCGCCTTTGATTGTCCGATAAAGGCTATGGGTGCCTTTGATTGTCCGATAAAGGCTATGGGCGCCTTTGATTGTCCGATAAAGGCTATGGGCGCCTTTGATTGTCCGATAAAGGCTATGGGCGCCTTTGATTGTCCGATAAAGGCTATGGGCGCCTTTGATTGTCCGATAAAGGCTATGGGCGCCTTTGATTGTCCGATAAAGGCTATGGCGCCTTTGATTGTCCGATAAAGGCTATGGGCGCCTTTGATTGTCCGATAAAGGCTATGGGCGCCTTTGATTGTCCGATAAAGGCTATGGGCTCCTTTGATTGTCGGATGAAGGCTATAGACCCCTTTGATTGACCGATCTATAGACTCCTTTGATTGTCCGATGAATGTTATGGGCGCCTTTGTCCGATGATGTCTATAGACCGCTTTGATTGTCCGATGAAGGCTATGTGCGCCTTTGATTGTCCGATGAAGTCTATAGACCCCTTTGATTGTCCGATGAAGTCTATAGATCCCTTTGATTGTCCGATGAAGGCTATAGACCCCTTTGATTGTCCGATGAAGGCTATAGACCCCTTTGATTGTCAGATGAAGGCTATAGACCCCTTTGATTGTCCGATGAAGGCTATGTGCGCCTTTGATTGCCCGATAAAGGCTATGGGCCCTTTTGATTGTCTGATGAAGGCTATTGGCCCCTTTGATTGTTGCAGTAAGGCTGTGGACGCTTTGGTTGTCCAATGAAGGAATTGGACCCATTGTTGAAAAAAATGTACATAAATGCATAATAAAAAAAACTTTACATTTTAAATGTTAGGTTATGTACACGGACTTCATAGAATCCATCCACACACCCCCAAAGGGTACGTGGAGCACATGTTAAGAATCCCTGCATTATACAGAAAGGCACTTTGAGATTCCCCGATTTTCAGGCTCCGTTTTTGAAACCGCTGGTACAGTAAGCTCTATAATATTTTTGGCTACTTTATTTATTTCCAATGTCCAGACAGTTTTGCGGACAGAATTAAAGCGTTATAATCCCTGTCTATGTTATGATATTCCAAGCTATACTGGTGTACCTGTGTATGAAATTACTGCCGTTGTTTGTTATCAGAAAGCAACATAAGCTTATGACACGCCTAAAACCAGTTTTGATAAACTTCTCAACCGCGACGGTCTCTTGGTGTTGATATAAAAGATCTGTTCAGTGATATGGAAAAAAATATTTTCTAACATGTAATTCATAATATTAGAAAAAAAAAAACTTTTGAATTTGCAAATAATATCGTACTGCAAAAAATTAAAAGTGAAAGAAGGTTTAAGTTGACTGGCACTGGAAAATGTAGTAGAAGATAATAGACATGCTACATCTGCTGACAGGAAAAAAACGTCAGCTTATTCTAATGGGGCCCGTGTACACGGAGAAATATTTATAGTGGCCCGACATCGCGAGATAAGGTAAACTTTGAAGTTCGTGGCTACCTGTTTAAAGTTGTTTTTCTTTTTACTCGTTCTAGATCAGAAAAGATGCGCGTAATGTAGACATCATCTTCAAGGACGGTAAGGGACTTCAGCTGATATATACCGAGTGACGAATACGAGGAATAGGTAAGGTATACATGCAAGGAAGTACGTAATAATTATTATTAGAATTAATTGCACTGTCTTTTGATGTTAAGTTTTAGTTTCATTTTAAGCACTGTACTAGTTTACGTTTCTATACCATAAGAAAACAATAACTAATCCATATACAGGCATCTTTTGATTTACACGAGGGTTAGGTTCTGCTGTTAAACACATAGAGAAAAGGACATTGCGTGTTAACATGTAAAATATTATGTATCAAACGCATTTTAGTTGCACTAAAATAAGAAATAATAATACATCAGAAATAAACACAAATATTGACATATTATTTTATGCATTTTGAATAATTATTGGGTGTTAAAAATTGGCTTGAATTTGTCAAAATAAGGGGGGGGGGGGTTATAATCAGGTTAATAAGATTAAAACAGGAAGCAATAAACTGAATGGGAAGAGATACTTCCGTAGCGTACAGCAGTACAGATCCGCACAGCACAATGCCTGCTACAGGACTAAATTATATCAGCGGAACAGTTTTACCACTTTTCAACCACATAATTCCTACAAACAAGTGTGGACACACTAATTCCCACAAACCGTAAACAGATTCACACACAAATTGCCAAAGAATATTTTTGTGTATACCCAAGACTTTCTTCTCATCTCAAGTCTTGTCTTGATTTCTTTACTTGATACTTTCCATCATAGCATGTCAGTGGGCAAGAGGTTTGCTTGGCGGTGCCCATCTCCTCTCCAAGTATCCTTGCAGGTACATACAAAAATGTACCTGGAGCAATCTGGTTTTAAGGCGCCAGACACTCGCCCTTCGCCCCTTCTCCTGTTAGTATTAAACGGTGCCGCCACGAGAAGGCCAGGAGCTGGACTTTTGTTGTCAGAGGCTATGTGTTACGCACGCCTTATGAGCATTTGGTCAGATATTGAGAGCTTGTCCTCAATTCCACTTCTGGCCTCAGCTGCCATGACAAGGCTGAATGTGATCTGGAAAAGTAATATCAGTTTTCCTGTGAAGATCAAATTATACAAATCACTTGTATTATCTATTCTCTTGTATGGGTGTGAGGGCTGGACACTCACTGCAGAAACGGAGCGAACGATTCAGGCTTTCGAGTATAAATGTGAAAGAAGAATTTTGCGCATTTGCTATAAAGAGCACAAAACAAATGTCTATGTTAGAGAGAAAATAAACACGTATGCAGGCCACCAAGAACCACTTTTGTCAGTAGTGAAACGTCGAAAGCTTGCCTGGTTTGGGCATGTAACTCGTCATGACTCCCTTTCGAAAACGATCCTCGAAGGAACAGTCGAAGGTACACGGAGAAGAGGAAGGCAAAGAAAATCCTGGGCTGATAACTTCAACGAATGGACAGGGCACGGTTTTTCCACACTTGTACGCATGGCTGAGGATAGAGAGCAGTGGAGGACCCTGTCTGCTGATGCTTCCACCATGGCTACCCAACGACCCATGACGGGTTCCGGGTTGAGATGATGATGATGAAGACTTTCTTATGACACACCATGATACTACCCCCACATCATTTTTTTAATTACAAATTAGTGGGAAATTCCATGAAGTGACAAGACTGCAGCGGGACAACTGCTGCATGAAACACGTGGTTGAGCGCACACTGTCGTGGGAAAGCAGCAAATCCAGTCACTCTGAGCTCTACCGCACAGAATCGCATAACAGCAAGTGCTTTTCGCACATTACGAACCGGAAGAATTTGGTCTCTTGCATATTAGCGAAATCGTACATAACGAATTCACGCATTAATCGAGGGACGCCTGTATTTTGTTCACTGTAGCCCCCACATCTCATTTAGTAAGGAATAAAAAGTTCAGAAAATTCCTCAACTGGGAAATCAAAGTCAGAGAGAACGCCGCGGAATTTAATAGACTGCACCTAGACCTTGAGCCAATAACACGATACTGGCTCGCGGGTTGGATGCAGTCAAAATACCAAATATCAGAAGATCAACTAATATGAATTAATTACTTTTCCTTACATAGGGGACAACGTATTTTATTATTTCTTCCGCAGGCCGCAATTTTCTTCATCTACGCTGTCTTTCTTGCATTATGTCAATTGGACTTTCTACCCTCTCCAGGTGGTTTCTTCAATCTATGGACATAACAGTCTTCACATTTGGTCACGGTTCACATTTGGTCACGGTTCACATTTGGTCACGGTTCACATTTGGTCACGGTTCACATTTGGTCAGGGTTCACATTTGGTCACGGTTCACATTTGGTCACGATATCCTTACTGACGCCCCGTGTAGATCCCAATGGTTAATGAAAGATAAAAATAGAACAGGAATACTTTTCCTCAGACATGACATAAGAAGCGACTACTAGGGACTGCAACCTCATCACATAAAACGAATTGCTACACAAATCACTACTGCGGGAGTACACGAATGTCCTTGAAGAAGCTTCCTACGTGGGAAGGGTCATATGCAGTGGTACTCTATGCTCCTTCATGAGTCATTAGAGAACTAATAACAACGAAGGTTCTTATTCACATAATTATTTGCCTCTTTTGATGTTTTTTATTTTTTCTCGGACCTTCTCTCCTAAATGTCTGTTTACTCACACATATACTCATCTCCAAAACTTTCTAAAGGGTTAGTATACTAAATATATACACCATGATATCATCATCCACTCCCTGCGTTCTGTGGAGTCTAGGGCCACCTCTGCTGTTGGTTCCTTGCGAGGAAACCCGCACGAAGAAGTCACCAGCTCTTACAGAGGGGGTTCAGGTGTCAAGTTATTTGCAGTGATGAGGTTACCAGCCTCATATGCAACTGTACATCGACAAGCAAATTATACATGTCAAAATGCATAGATAAAATGATAAAATATAAATATTACAACTTACTCCGATTATCTTGCGCACACATACTTTCTGCACAGGAAACGTCCGGATATTATCGGGCAACTGTTTAAGATGTCGTATAGTTTCTGGTGTGTGAGGTATCTAACTGGGTGCTTTTTAAGCAGGATCCTAGAGCTTAAGGCGCAAAATGATGACTGGAGTTACTCCCTTCTAATCTTAGAATTCACTTCCAGCCCTATGGCCTGTCTTTTATTCAATAAATCAATCAATCAATACCCTTTAGCTCCGCAAATAGCATAGGCCTTCAACAAACACACGCCGTCCTCCTGTCACGTGCCATCCGCTCAAGTACACTCCATGTTTTCCTCATCATTTTTACTTTTGTATCCAGTTCTCTTCTCATGTGTTTTTTTTATCTACCTCTGCCTCTCTTTCCTTGGGAATTCCAGAACGAGCACTACCTTGTAAAGCTATCAACAGGTTTCCTCCATGTGTGTCCTATCCATCGCCAGCGGCTTCTTCTCAACTCTTGTTCCACTTACACTTGTCTGGTTCTTGTCATTAGTTCCACATTTGTGACTGTCATACAATTTCAATCATTCTATTCTACGCAAGCACCTGTTTATAAAAGTCTGTAGCTTTTTGGTTGCTGTAGTGATTTCTAAATACAATATCTAAATTAATATATAACAGTATAGGGCATAAAGGCAAAGATAAGAAAGTACAAAATAATTTTCTGCTAGAACGGTTGGTGTCGCCTACGCCTTCAGATTATTATTTTCTAACGAATAGCCGAACAAAACGGTACCCAATTTTTCAAATTCGTCCTTGACATAAACAACCACTTTTCCTAGTTCTAAGAAAATATTTGCCTAAAATGCATTGTGGAACGAGAAGGGGCAAGGATAGATGAAATACTAATTCGTTTCGCATTGATTTTAAACTAAAAGCCAACTGTAGCACAGTGGCAAGCCTTGCCTTAGGGGTTTCCCCAATACGATGAAAAAGTTAGAATTGTGGACACTACGGTCATGGAAACTTGTTAAGCTCTTATTATGAATGACCTAAGCTCTCGTATTTAGCTTGAAATTACATGGAAAAAGAGTGAAGGAGAGGTAGTTTAAAAATAAACAACTAACATAGAAAAAAAGATAGAATTTTGAACCAAACCACATAGCCCCTTAAAAATCGTAGATTCGTGTACCTGAAGACTTGCTGACCAAGAATATGTTATTAGTTATCTAAATAGTCCCTTAACTAATCAAATAATGATACAACCATACATAGAGATCAGCGATACTGTCAGGTCAAGTCATATCTGCTTAGATTGGATCGCATATTTTGTGGGAAAAAAGTAGGTGACAGATAGGCTAGGATGGTACAGTGAATCTGATTGGGTGGCATTTGAAGTGAGGCGAAGTATTATTGGCTGACCTTTGAATAAACATAAATAGCCTAGTAACGTAGAAAGGTTTGAATGATATTTTTTGAAAGACTGTTTACCCTTGTAAAATTAAGAGCGATTGGCCAACTGAATCGATATTGTCAGAATAAGCGTTAGGGGGGACGCCATTTCTAGAAAAATTTTCACCAGTGATAGATGAGATCAGGCTGTGCTTTCAAATACAATTTCTGGGCAGCCTGGACAACAAAACAGATCGAAACTGTGTCAGTCATCGTCTCTGTGTATTTCATTGAACAAATTGTGGTAAGATTGACATTTATTAATCTGTATTTTATATAAAAATTGAATGTGAAATAATAATATATGTCTGGACATGAGTGGGTCTATAGCGAACATGAGGCAAAGCCTAAAGATTGATCCACCATGTGATAGACTGTCAGAGAGGTGTAAAACTACAAGAATATGTATGATTGTCATAAAGGAGCATAACACCTATTCTAATATTTGGAAGAGATTACAGCTGGAATTGCAGTAGCGTTGTAACTAGTAGGGAAAGGAATACTGGTGTACATTGTCACATAAAAAGAAAATGGTGGCATAGGTTTGTATAAGGATATGACCCTTTTTGTTTGTTTGTAATGTACCTGTCCTAGAATGTGGACTATTAGTGTATGCTAGATATTAAGAAGGATGCATACCTTCACATTTCAGAGGTCCTGGGTACTGACGTTAATGTGGTACCAAACGCTTGAAAACTGATTGATTCAGGACTCTGCCGGTTTACTGCGAGCCCATGCTAGTGGCCATTGCCTATCAAACAGGGAACAGATTGTCAATCGAGCAGAGGAAAGGTTCAACCTATATTCTACTGCCAAGATAAGTTCTCGTTCGGCACCTGAGAGCTCAACTACAGAACTTTAAAAGAAGAAATATAAAAAGTGACAGTGAATAAAACTGGAACAAATATTTAATAGTTCCACAAGTGACAAATGGAAACAAACATTACTAAAAGGGTATGATTTCAAACAACAACCTAGTGGTACTACTAGTATTACCTTAGTCCATCCTGATTCCACATAAATTAGAATCAGGATAGCTAAAAATGTAAAAATCATATTTACACAAAAATGAAAACAGTTTAATTAAGATAATTTTACTGTTGGGTAAATTCAGGGACCTTCATAGCTAATCTCATTTAATACAAATATCATACATAACAACAATTTATAACATCAAATCCACCACAGTTGCTCTCCATGTCTCAGAGCCAAACAATAGGACTGACTTGACATTTGAGTTGAAGATTCTTATTTTCGTGTTGGACTTGATTTATCTTGATCTCCATTTGTTTCCCAATGCAGTGAAAGCTCATTTTGCTTTTTTGTATTCTTATTTTGATATCATTGTCTGTCCATCCAACTTTGTCTAAATTGCTGCCAAGATATTTGTATGATTCTACATCTTTTAGAGGTGTTTCTTCAAGTTCGACCTTGTTATCATTTCTTGCATTTATTCGCATTATCTTTGTCTTTTCCCTGTGTATTTTAGACCCACTTGGTGTGACCTCTCATCGAGTATTTTTATTTTGTCTTGCATCTGAATATGGTAATTGGACAGAAGAGCCAAGTCATCTGCAAAATCTAGATCATCAAGCTGTTTAGGCAGATTCCACTGGATTCTATTTCTGTTGTGTGATGTCGATGACCTATATTGCGGTCCTAATATTCCATGTTCCTGACTGTTTATGATTTCTCCTTGATTAAATTGGAAGTCTTACAAAGCTGTATGTTATAAGCAAAATGTTTGCCCACACACATGTCGCTTCGTTTAGATAGATCCAATCAGGAGCAGTCTTATCTTAGCATTTTCATACGAATCCAACCATCATCAAGACGTCTGATATTGGTAGGGGGTTTATCCTCCACTCTCTCATATAGAACATTACTTAATTAGAACGAA
The DNA here is from genome assembly GCA_024509875.1 of Oreohelix idahoensis. Lineage (NCBI taxonomy): Eukaryota > Metazoa > Mollusca > Gastropoda > Stylommatophora > Oreohelicidae > Oreohelix > Oreohelix idahoensis. The sequence goes on along the minus strand of JAMPIV010016798.1, from coordinate 113,009 downwards.
AGGTTTTGCCCTTTGCATGGTATTTTCATAATTCATGTCCATATACGGTTTTGCCACTTCCGTTGATACTTGTCATGTTCAGCAAATCACTACATTGCAGATAATCTCTTCCAAGATGTTACTTTCTCGTTGTTGATTTCCACAACAAAGTCACTCTGCCGGAAGCGTTACATCATTTTCCGTGTCTTAATCTTTAACGAGATTGTCATCTTCCGACATCCCAGTGAAATCAGCCACGTATCAATGGTTGTTACCTACCTTCCCCGACAAACGTCTGGGTTTTCGTCCCGTGCCGTCTGCTGGTGTTTGTTCAATCAACCCGTCTCGCTACTTACGGAAACCTTTTCTGTCTGGTCGGAAATTGCTACATATTCTAGAACGAAAACAACTTCCCCCTGCACAAATAGAAGCCAATGTTGTTTCAAAAACAGGTCAGGGTCAGGTAATCACACCACACTCCCTTGCGTTTATGTCGAGTTATTTCGTTCCATACATATACAGTCAGTTCCTAAAACATACGTAATATAGCACCCCACATACGCACACAAAATAGCACTTTTCTTACACACATACAAACTAGCACTTACTCACACACATACACACTAACACATCCTCAACCACATACAAACTAGCACTCCCTCAAGAAATACGTAGCACTCTCATACATACAAACTAGGACATGGCCATACACATACAAGCACAAACTGGTACTCCCACACACAGAAGACTAGAACTTTCTTACACACATACAAACTACCACTCCCTCACACACACAAACTAGCACTTCCTCGCTACCACAAACTAGTATTCCTTCACACACATGCAAACTAGCACTCCTTCACACACAAACTACCACTGCCCCACACAAACGCAAGCACAAAAACCACCACTTACTCACGCACACACACACACACTACAACATCTGCACAACCCAAACCTGCACTCGCTCACACACACTACTACCCTTTCCTTCGCGTATACCCCCACACATTTCATTATACTGTAATTCTCTCATTCACATACTCCAAAACAATGGGACATTATTTATTACTATATTTTTCAATGGCTACTTCAGTTTCGTCATCGACACTGAACGCTATAAATACGTATCATATGCAAGCGATGACGTAAGATTCTCTGTGCAAGTCACTATTCTGTCCACTAGAACAGCTATTCTAACAACACAACACATCTACCAAGACGTTACCGAATGCTCAAACCTAGTAGTGAAAAAACACTGTGATGACGATCACTCATCGCATGTGTTATGGTGTATCTAACCAAAACAAAATTACTGAGAGTGAGCAGATAACATGCCTCTGATCGTGAGTATGCGAAAATATGTGCTTATGTTGTCAGGACAGGGGAGATTATAGATTATTCTTCCTTCGTGCTAGATAACAGGGCAGAGGGTCTTCTTTCTTTACGCTAGAAGACAGGGTATTGGTTCTTGTTCCATCACGTTAGAAGACAGGGTATATATTCTTGTTCCATCACGTTAGAAGACAGGGTATATATTCTTGTTCCATCACGCTAGAAGACAGGGTATTGGTTCTTGTTCCATCACGCTAGAAGACAGGGTATAGGTTCTTGTTCCATCACGCTAGAAGACAGGGTATTGGTTCTTGTTCCATCACACTAGAAGGCAGGGTGTAGGTTCTTGTTCCATCACGCTAGAAGACAGGGTATAGGTTCTTGTTCCATCACGCTAGAAGACAGGCTACAGGTTCTTGTTCCAAATCACTAGAAGACAGGGTATAGGTTTTTGTTCCAACACACTACTTCTTTTTTCTAGACGACAGGGCAGAAGGTGTTCTATCTTCACTAAGGTGACCAGACGTCCCGGTTTTTCCGGGACAGTCCCGGTTTTCGACCATTTTTGATAATTTGTCCCGACTTTTTTTCGATGCAATCCGGGACGCCAATTTGTCCCGGTTTTGGACGAATTTGCCAATTTGGCATGAATCTCACAGATTTAAAAAAAATAAATTATTATTCCGTGGCTGACTTGAGGAAATTTTTAATTATTAGTGAACTGGCGCCGAAACATCACAAGAGGTTGTCAGGACCGCGAATTAGTTTTGTAGTTCCAAGGTGATATTCGCAGTTATTTGAAATTTTAGGTAGTGGTAAAGTACCAAGAGTTTGTGTACGGTATACGTTTATTTAATTTAAACGATGAACTATTTGTGCATATTTTGTTATTGTTGTAAGAAAATGGTACCAAAGCGTAAATGCAGTTTCAATGAAGATTTACAAAAGGAATATCCGTTTATTAAAAAGAGTACATCAAACTTCAATGTACGATGCAATATATGTGCCTCCGGGTTTTCGATAAGCCATAGTGGACGTGGTGATATTAAGAAACACATAAGCAGTGTGAAACATAAGAGAGCCGTCGTTACAGCTGCATCAAGCTCGTCGCTAACCACTTTCTTCAGAGCTGATAAAATTGGTGACCAAGAAGAGCAATTAGCTATTATAGAAGGCGCATTTGCATACCATACAGTGCTACACAATCATACTTTCAGGTCTATGGATTGCATATCAAAATTACTTCAGGTTACTTTAGAGCCAAAATTTGCATGTGCACGTACGAAAACAGAAGCCATTATTCGAAATGTCTAGGCACCCCATATTCTAAATGAGTTAAGGTGTGACCTAGAAAAGTCTACATTTATTTCTGTACTGTCAGATGCATCCAACCACAAAGAATTCAAGATTTTTCCTTTGCTTGTCAGATACTTTGATCACAGTAATGGAGTGAAAATTAAAATATTAGAGTTAAAGTCATTGCCAGGTGAAACATCTGATATTGTAAGTATACTGTTCAAAAAAAGAAACGCATAGCTATCAGAGGGCGCGTTTTTATGAGTTTGTAAGTAAAATTTGGTGCTAGGGTATATAAAAACCAGCCTCAAATGTTCTTTACAGTGTCAAATGTACGTGTTGACCTGAATTGCGTTCGTTTTTGTAATCGTTACAACGCAGTGGTCAATAGTGTTTATGACGCAATTTTTGACCACAGCTCATGTTGCGCGCATGTGAAAGCAACAAAATTTGGGGTGAACACTATTCACTGACTACGCAACTGAAACCCTATAAAAGGATAACGCTACACACACAAAAAAAAATTCAGTTCATTTTCAAGCAGACATTTATGGCGTTTCTATCTATAAATTTAAGGAATATTGCTACCGGCCGACTGCATGCAGGCAAAAGTCAAAGTCAGGTTTCCAGGCATATAAACGTGCATCAGAGTACTAATACTATCAGTCGACTTTGGCACCGGTTCCAAGCAACTGGCTCAGTTGAAGACCGGCAACGCAATGGACGACCCAGAGTGACAACAGCAGCGGAGGATCGCTTTATTCGGCTTCGTCACCTCAGAGACAGGTTTACAACAGCTTCCTCAACTGCCCAGTCATTGCCTGCAGGACGTCACGTGTCTGAACAAACTGTCCGGAATAGACTGCATGACGCTGGACTTTGGGCACAACGACCTCACCAAGGACCTGTCCTTACGCGCCGCCATCGCCAAAATCGACTTCTTTGGGCCAACCAGCATCGTCCCTGGGCAGCTGACAATCAATGGAGACGTGTCTGGTTTAGTGACGAATCTTTCTTTTTGTTGCAGCATTGTGATAGACGGCGTAGGGTCTCTCGTAGGCGAAATGAACGTTTTGCCCAAAATTGCATTGATGAAGCTCCGCCGCACGGTGGGGGAGGTGCAATGGTGTGGGGAATGATCAGTTACAACGGAAGGAGTCAATTGGTGCACATTGAAGGATTCTTGAATGCGCAACGATACGTCAATGAAATTCTTCGACCCCATGTCCTTCCACTTTTGGCTGCCCAAAGGTCTGTGTTTCAACAGGACAACGCCAGACCCCATTGTGCACGGTTGACCACGCAGTTCCTGACTGCCAACAACATTCTCACCCTTCCCTGGCCATCCCTGTCTCCAGACATGAGTCCGATTGAGCACCTGTGGGATGAGCTGCATAGACGTGTTTGTCGCCGAGACGTTGCTCCAGCCAATCGTCGTGATCTGTTCCAGGCACTCCAGGAAGAGTGGGCAGCCATCCAACAGGCCCACATCAGAAGTCTGATCGTATCCATGCCCAGAAGATGCCAGTCGCTGATCGATGCAAGAGGAGGCCACACATCATACGAACGGGAAAGCCTGTGCGCCAAAAAAATCTCGTGACCCAGATGCAAAACAACTATCAATTGATTGGCTGAACCCTAAGGTATTCTTGTGTGCAATTTGAACAATTAACTCATTAAATTAAAAAAGTTATTGAATGTCAAAATTATGGCTATGTGTGTGCCTTCAGTAGCTATGCGTTTCTTTTTTTGAACAGTATAGTTTTCTTAATGACTGCATAACTGAAAATGGTTTAGACAGAAAAGTAGTTTGATTATGCGCAGACAACACAAATTCCAATTTTGGAGGTGCTGAAAGGAAAGGACAGAACAATGTTTTCAAAAAACTGCAAGAAAACCTTGGACATGGTCTTATAGGAGTTGGGTGTGCAGGTCATATTTTCCACAACACTGTTCGAACAGCTGCAGATGTACTGCCTCTTGATGTCGAGCTGATTATTGCTAAAATTTATCTACTCTTCAAATCATACACAATACGAGTTGAAAGACTCAAGGAGTTTTGCCAGTTTGTGGAAACAGACTTCCAGATGATCTTAGGTTATGCTCAGACTAGGTGGCTTGCTCTGCTGCCTGCTGTTGAAAGGGTTTTTCAGATGTTCCTGCCTCTAAAATCATATTTTCAATCTCAAGACAAATGCCCAGTTTTTATACAGACATTCTTTGAAAATCCTCTATCTGAGGCATGGCTTGTTTTTGTTCACAGTCAGGCCTCTCCATTCCACGAAGCAGTGCAAAAAATAGAGGGACATACGGTCACTGTGTTTGAAGTCATTGACAGCATCAACAGGTTGAAAATTATTTTGAAGTCCATACTGGAAAACTGTTTCTTGCCATCAAGAGTTAAGCTAATCCTTGAAAAGCTGGAAATGGAAGGACTTCCAAAGGAGGATGTGAAAAAGTTTCATGCTAGCGTTTCTTCGTTCTATGAAACAGCTTTCAATTATTTGAATAAATGGGCTGCAAAAAATTTTTCAAGACCTAGAATCCTACAGCTGGGTAATGCTGAACAGAATACCAATTTGGGCAGATATTGAGATATCATAATCACTAGTGATTCAAACATTACCTTCAGCCCATTTTACAGAAACTGAAATTTATGACGAATATGTCTATATGAAGCAGTTTGTTACTTCTCAGAAAATTAGTGAATGGAGTGCCAAAAAAACATTGCCACCACAACGTTGGATTGAAATGGTTTCCCACTTCAAAAACAATAATGTGACATTTTCAAATATTTTGAAGTTGGCAGAGTTTTTTTTTCTGTCTACCTGGAACAAATGCTGCCACAGAAAGAGTGTTTTCTTTGATGGACAGCTTATGGGGAAGTGATAAAACACAGCTAGATGTTGAAACTTTGAAAGCTATGTTGACAACCAAAGTGAACTATGAGGAAACATGTGTCGAGTTTTTTAAGATGCTGCTTGCAAAGAAGGACCTATTGATAAAAATCCACTCATCTGAAAAGTACAGTAACTCAGCTTCACCTTAAGTAAGGATTATAGATGTTTTTCTCTCTTATTAGTTTAAGTAGTTAAACTTATACAGTAAAATGTATGTTATTCAATGTTATTCAAATGTATATATATAAAATGTATATTATTTTAAATTGACATCAACCTGACTATTCCGGGACATGTCCCGACTTTTGACCTTTTCTTTACCTTTTGTCCCGATTTTTTGCATTGAAATAGGTCAAATCTACTATTTTGTCCCGGATCAGGGTTTTGAAAATATGGTCACCTTAATCTTCACGCTAGTAGACAGGGTATAGGTTATTTTTCCATCACACTAGAAGACAAAGTATAGGATCTTCTTAATTGGTCGCTAGAATACGGAGTATGAGTTCTTCTATGTTTACGTTGCAGAAAAATTCACACACAAAAATAAATGGTGAATTCAATCTACGCTCTGATAAACTGTTATGAGCGGTGCGGTTATCTGATTGGTACAGTCTCTATTTTTTTTTTTTTTTTAAAAACCTGCCAATTTTTCCATCGATAGTCTGTCTATAATCTGTTTAAAGACAAATTCTCATAGATGGCCCGCTTTCATGATGTAAATTGGCAGTGATAGTCATCATCATCAAACTCCATAATTCTCGCAGTTTGTACGTTGATCACATCTAAGGGATGCAACTGTGGTTGAAAGTTAGACATTAATTGTATTGTTTCCCTTATTTGTACTCTCCCGAAAATAGTAACACTCAACGAAGAAGAGTCGGTGAATTGTGTAACACAAAGTGAGTGACAGTGACATATGAATAAAATGTAAGTTTTTGATTGTAGAACCCAGTTTCATTCCGGAAACAGATTTGACTCATCATTTTGTTAAAAATAACCTTAAAATGTAAGTTTTTGATTGTTTCTTCAAGACAAAATTTTAATTTAAAGTATTGCAGACTTATTGTTGGAGCTACTCGCTGGAAATGAAACGGTTTATTGGAGCATAGATACCATGATTCCCGATGATCCCAACGACGCAGTTGATTTCCCAACCGAGTTCCTTAACGAGCAGTGCCCATCAGGAATGCCACCGTATTTGCTGAAATTAAAGGTTGCTGCATGTATCATGCTATTGCGAAATCTGAACGCAAAAAACGGATTATTGAATGGCACGCGTTTGGTCATAAAAGTCTTGCATCCAATGATGCAGAAACTATCACTGGCAGTAATTCCTCGCTTGAAAACTAGAAAGTTTTTGTTAAAAACACTTTTTATCAGGGAACATTCTTTGAAACAAATCCACGCACTTTCACAAAAAAAATGTTGTAATCAAATAACTTTTATATTGAATTAAAAAATATTTAAAAAATATATTACAGTTTTTTATTTACTTCCGTCATTATTGACGGGTTATTGCTAGTAACATTATATTTCCTGTCAGATATGAACTTTTGACAGTTTTCATTCTTCGGTCATATGGCCAGATACCAGTCCTTCCAATCTGTTGATGTATCTTTATTGAAATATCTTTACCCTCTCAGACTTTTCTAAGCCGTATAATATATCTGGAGATATGTCTATCTTTGTTGATGGGCTTTACTGGAATGCCGGATATTAAATGCTATCCAAGCTCCTCGCTGATATATTACTTTCTTTATTTCTTCCGTATTCGGCTTTTCATTTTGTCTACACACACAGCGCTCATACAATGACACTGAATATATCCTGCAGGAGAGCCTAACATATCAGAGACAGAAGAAGCATACATGGCCCCAGAGATTTAGTTCCGGACAAAACGTATGAGATGTCTACAACTTAAGGCTGACCACTGCGTTCTTCAAACACATTCCCATGAGTTAGCAATAACGATCCCATCATCTTTTCGTGAAAATACGGAAACCGAGCGCACTGCACCGTGAAAGCTAAATTGAACATTAAAAGAGCACAAAAGCATTTCATTTTTCTTTAAGGCGCATTGACCGTTAGTCACAACGTGTTGGATACAAAGATACAATGAAGTTAAAATAGGATGGAAAAGAATGAAGTGAACCACAGAGGGGAAAAAATGCTGTCATCAGGACGTGCAGCAGAAAGAGCACAAGACAGCATATTACATTCCGGCAATGTTTTGGCTGCCTACTTGCTCAAGCAAAACTAATTCGCGTCTTCTTTACTATCGTGCCTTCACTCAAATTCTCTCTTTAATGCGATGCCCATATCGTCCAAGTTGCAGAGAGGTGAGAAATTCAGAAAGAGTTGAGACAAATCGTGGCGTAATATCATGCTTAGTCTTACAAGCGATCACTGTTTACATGGTGTGGTTTGGTTTGGGTTTTTAAGGACTATCTTCATTGCACACGGACAACCCCATTAGTGCTCAGGTCTCCTCCATTAGATCACACAAGGAGGATCTCAGCGCAGTGCAAGAACTCCGTAGCACCGGTGAGAATCCTAATGTGTGTATATAGGAATCCTACATTCTTTAAATATTTGTGTGGTAGGTAGGTTTCTAATTTTTTAATGTTTGCTAGAGCAGCGTCTTGATACGTCTACTCTTTTCGATTTCAAACTGCCGTGGGATTTTTAACGTGCGCAACTTGCACACGGGGCCTTCTATTTTTTCAACTTTATCCGAGAAGGTTAGGCATCCGATCTCACTACCCAGGAGACCAGGGGGAAGTACGACATCATTAGCACTACCGGTTCTGAACACAATTTCCATAAATTGTATTCCCTCAACTGGGAATCGAACCTGGTACCTCTAGAACTCAAGGTGGACGCCATACATCATAGCCACTCCGACCCCCTTTACATGAATCTAATTTATCTCACTACTTCTACGTCTGCATGTTCTTCAACTTCTTGGATTATACCCACTGGTGAAGGTGATTTTGTCCATATAGAGCTGTCTTCTGTCAGCGCTGTTCATGAATCCTATTGTTGGCATATTTCGATACCACGATGTTAAACTGCTAGTCTATCTTTTATTCCTTCAACCTTTCCTGTTGTACAAAATGTACCTTGATCAAACATTTAACTTGTCATAGTTCGATAAAAATGTATGTTGGTATGTTTCATTTTTCCTCTTCTCATAACACGCCCAAAGAGCTTGGATAGCTTCTTTCAAAACATCATCATTACACTGTTCATGGACTTTATTGCTTGTTTACTGATTATCCATTACTCATTTCCATATGACATGATTATTATCTTTACATGAGATCGAAGAACTATCATTTTTACCTTACTTCCATTGGCTAAGATTTATTATGTAAAATTCTTTTCATTTTATGAAACGCTGACTTTGCTTGGGCTATTCTAGTCTTAGCCTACTACAGCCATGAAGATATGAATAAGCAATATAAGTTGTTTTTTTTTTAAAAGAAAGAAAGAAAATTATATGGAGACAGTATTGGATAATATATTTAAAAAACGAGACGTTTCGGGTTCACTTTTCGTCAGCACGGTTACAGACATGAGACATAGACAAGCAATATAGACCAGTAACAAGAAAAAGAAATTGGACAATGCATACACGTGGAAAAAGAGATGACCAAATTAAACGTAGATACAGACAGATGAAGAAATGAAAAAACAACACTGGCAATACTAGGAAAAAGTATAATAAATAAGCAAATAAAAATACGGAACACGAAAGAACGAAATATCAGTATAACTAGACTAATGCCACAAACAAAAAATATCGAAAATGAGAAGCTGAAATAATGAAATAATAAAATATAATTCTTGTTATGAGATTGATACAGCCGTAGTAGAGCTTTCGAGCTTCAGGACTAGACCTTACCAGTTTTACACCAGCCACTTGCTATTTACTTGCATTGTGTAAGTGCTATATGGCAATTCTGTCTGAATTGATATTCACTCATTCATCATCATCATCAGCTGCCACCTCCGCAACGAAGGTCGGCTGCATTTGATCTCCAACGTCTTCTGTCTCTTGTCTTGATGCTGCACTTTGACGGACTCTTTCCTGTCCATCTCTTAATGTTATCTTCCCACTTATAGCACTCTCTTCCCCTTGCACGTTTGCCTTCAACTCTACCTTCTATTATGATCTTCTGCAAAGGTGTTATGTCTTTTTATATGGCCAAATTATTTTAGCTGCCAAATGTTGATCTCGTTTAATAATTCGCTTTTCATACCTTCGTTTTCTAGGACCTTTCCATTTATGTTCTTCCTTTTCCAAGAGATGCGCTTCGTTCTTCTCTATATCCACATCTCGAGCGTCTCAATTCTTTGTTCCAACTGCTTGTTCATAGTCCAATGTTTCTACACCATACAGTAATGATAGATATAAATGGCATTTGATGATTCTGATGTTTAATTTACGGGTTAATTGTTATAGACGTCAGTATTTGTCTCATGTTTTTTAATGCAGGTTTAGTCTTTCCTATTCTCTTCTTGATTTCTATTTCACATCTGCCATCTTCTGTTATTATACGACCAAGATATGAGAAACTCTTGACTTGTTCCAGGATTTCCCCATTTAAGTTATCTTTAATGTTGGCTTATCATCTGTTTTGCTAATTATCATAGTTTTCGTTTTCTTCATTGATAATGTGCAGTCCATATTCGTGACTTATGCTGTTTACTTGCTTCACTATGTCTTGTAAATCCTATTCACTCATTAATGTCCTGTCATTAAGCGATGTGTTACTAAAATATTTACACCGTGACCTGATATTCTAGAACAATTAATTACTCCAAAAACGAAAAAAAAACGGGGGCAAAAATCCCTTTGACTTTCTTTAGACAATGATTAACTGTTGTCTATAAAAGGAAGTGTGGATATTGATATTCTGTACTTTTGACACAGATCTGCGCCTTTCTGTGACTAAGTGACGCAAAATAAAAACTAGTTGTGTCTGCTTGTACCCACAGAAATGGAAAATCAGCCTACATAGATCTGACACTTTGACAAAGTGCTATTGCTACAATAGAAAAAGTGACAGTACGCAAGGGAGCACTTTCATGTGCGCCAGTGCGTCACGTAGGTATAAGAAATACGTAAATGAAACATTCAGTTTGCCATATTTAGATCAAGCTGACAGTGAAGTATGCATATTTTAAATTATCTCTTACTAACAAGAACTTTGGCTAAGATATTTTTTAAAAGTGTGATTACATTTATCAAAGCAGTATCCGACATAATTTGTTTTTTAATCATAGTTTAATGCATTTTAAAATTGCTGTACCCCGTAAAATGAATTATTTTCTATTTTCAGATGATTAAGAGCTACAAGTAACAATAATACAGCATACTTTTATTACGAGGAAGAAAGGACCAACTCAATCATTGATAAAAAAAAAGATGATGTATGTATGCTACAAGGATTCAACAAATTACGTGTGGGAACTCATTATAAATAGATTCCCGTGTAGCAAATTTTATCGTCAACAGGTTCAAAGCCAAGTCTTGGTCTACGTGTAAGAACGACAATATTCCTTTTTTTCCCAACCAGTTAGAAGTTTTGTTGCCACGTTCCAAAACAGCTTCATTATTTTGCACACAGAAGAGTAGATAGTATAATATTCAAACAGATAATGTTACACTGACACATACACACACACAAATACATATGTATTAGAACATAATAACCAGTTACGAAGAATACTGTATGAAATCTCGGCAACGCATTAAAAACATCAGATTGTAATTTTTACAACACGCGCACACACGTGCACATATGTTGTTGTTATTGTTGTTGTCGATATCCCATAGCTGCTGAGCATGTCTACTCTTGGCAGCCCAACGCCATTCTTAAAAAAGTGCAAGTTTTCTACAGTTGTTTCAATGTTCCATATAGTGAGTTGGTGATTGTCAGAGGTATATGTAATAGTTTTTTCCTGGCATTTGTGAATGATGGACACTCCATGAGGATGTGTCTGGTTGTTTCATATGGATGAGAGCAGTGTCTACACGTAGGTAGGTGCTGAGGGTTGATACGGTTTATATGGTTATTGACTCTGACATGTCCTGTTCGGAACTGAAAGATAAGACTTTGATTTCTCCTGTTGAGTCTGTTTATGTTGTCGTTGTCTTTTGGGCAGATTTCCCTTGTGTTGTTTCTGAGAATCTTTTTGACTGTTCGCATGCTGCAGGGTCTGTTCTTTTGTTGTTTAGAGGCTCCTGTTTTAGCAAGTCTATCAGCTGTCTCATTTCCAGTTAGATCACTGTGTCCAGGGATCCACTGTAGGGTTACACTGATGGAGTAGGCTGTGATCAAGTTGTGAACCGCTCTTTCTATAAGAAAAATGTTTTTGTTTTCATGTGGAGTCTGTTTAAGTGCTTCCAAAACTGACATGGAGTCACTGAAAATCACTATATCTGATGGCTTTCGTTTCATAAGGTCAAAGTGTTGGTGTAGTAATTCAATAGCTGTCTTGATTACCTCAGCCTCTTCTTTGTAATTTGAACAATTTTCACCACAGGAGTCACAGAACTCACAAGAGGATCCATCCAGGTACCATATGCAGACGCCGTATCCCGCAAAAGAGGTGGTTTTGAAAGCTAAACCATCTGTGTAGGCCAGGATTGCTGATGTTGGGTAACGTGCACATATAAAAAAAGCACCTTGACTGTAAAAGACCGAACTTGGTTGGAAGCTTAATACAAACTGTGAGTTCTACGCGGAACGAGGAAACTAAAGTTGAAACGATTCAAATGTATTAGTGCTGGTGAAGAAGCAAATTAAAGAAAAAAAAGCTACAAAAGAATATTATTGCAACTCCGCTTAGATACCAAAAAAATAAATAAATAAATTGTCCTAAGATAAACTGACTTAAACCCTAAAGGTCCCCGGGGGTCGTGGAGGAGAAATAGAAAGAACAGTGAGCCTGTTCCCCACGGCGTGTCGGAAGAGTTGACTACTATGATGTTGTGCCCGTGGTTGGCTGTCTCATAATGTACAACAGGTTGCTATAGAAACCATCACTGCAACAGCTTACTTACTTACTTGGTCGTTCCTCTTCTACCGTGAGGTGTAGAGGTTTGGAAAAGAGAGCGCCAGACTATCCTATCGGCTCTCTTCCTCCTGGCCTGGTTCCATTCTAGTCTTCGATCCTTCAAAGATTGTCTAATGTTGTCCTCCCAGCGGACTTTGGGTAGTCATGGAGGTCTGGATCCCTGGCTCTTAGTTTCCCATGCTTGTCGTGGTAGCCAATCTTCTCCCATTCCGCAGCCATGGCCAAACCATTTTAGTTGGGACTGTTCTACTTGGGTCTGCAGGGGGTGGGGATTTTAGGCCTTGACGTATCGTCCGGTTGCGGACCATGTCTCTTCTTGTTACTTCAACCACCTTCCTCAGATATCTCATTTCTGAGGTTTGCAAGAGCACGTACACAAATTAGTTGATGCGGATTTCCTGCCAAAGGAAAAAACTTGATGGTTCAATGCTCCAAAAAGAACGAAAACAGAAAATACTTCTTCTTCTTCTTCGTACACTCTCAGACGTCCACTTGAATGTTCTCCAAGAAAGCAGCAGTCAGTTTGAGGCTATTTGAATCCCCGTAAAGCTTTTCCACGAGACGAGCTGGCGTCGGCCATATGCACTTTCTCTGTACCGCATATAAGGGGCAACTTTGAAGCAGATGTTCAGCAGTCATTTTATCAGTGCCACAGTTACACTGATCGGTAGTTCCTATCTTTAGCTTGTTGAAAAGATGGTATCTCACTCTGTTGCGGCCAGTGCGGAGTCTGAAGATTACCACTTGTTCTCTTCTGTGGAGCTGGTAGTAAGCATCATTCTGTATGTGCCCTGGATGTTCAACATTCCATTTGTTTCTGTATCTGATTCTGATAAAACTCTTTGCCTCCTCAAAAGTTATGCTTGCATCAGGCTGAGGTAGATATGAACCTTCTTTTGCCATTCTGTCAGCCTCTTCATTGATGTTACAATGAGATGGGATCCATTGGATCACAACACTTTTGAATCGTTGACAAAGTTTGTGGAGCACTATTCTGAGATCATCCAGGTCTGTATTATTTTGGCTTTTCAACGTTGCACTTACTGACTGTGCATCAGTAAAGAAAGCAACTTGTCTCTCTTCGCTTTCTTCTGTCAATATAACTTCTGCTGCAGTTTTCGAGGCCTCTGCCTCTGCTCTGAAGTTGCTGGAGAATCGTCCTGTCGCTACTGAAAGCCTTTTTTCTGCACCAGTGCTTAAGGTCAGAAAGACACCCCCACCTCCATTTTCTGTTGCATTTGTTGCTGATCCATGGGTCCAGGTGTTGCGCGGGTAATGTTTCTCTATGTATTTTGTCACTATGGATTTTCTATCTGTTGCAGTTTTGCTCTTTTTTCTTTCAATTCCAGGAATGTTTTCTATCATTTTAGGGAAACGATTTTGTTTCCAAACTGGAAGCTTGTGTGCAGTGTAGATGGGTTTAACAGTGGATATTTCATCTATGGATACTGCTCTCATTTGTGGTTTGGTTGATTCTACAAAATTGCTTCGTTTGAGTCTTTGCCTTCTAAGAGCATTTATTCTATGGCACATTGGCTGGTCTGTTAGTCTTTTGAATTTTTCGGCCTGTTGCTGAGCCTTGCAGTCTCTTCTATCCGTCATTGGCTGGAGGTTTGTAATCTTTTCGAGTTCTTTTATAGGTGTTGACTTCATGCCTTTCGTTATAATTCTCATTGCTTGATTTTGGAGTCTACATTAAGACCTACAAGTTGAGAGAGCCAGAAATTAAGACCAGATATCAGGGGCTTATTGCTACAGCGGTGAGAAACGCAGAAGAACAGCCTGATGACTTGGAATCCCTGTGGCTTAAATTCAAGGACGTCATAAAGACAGCTGCTGCAGAAGCATGTGGTGAAGTCCTACTTGGGAACAAGAGAAAGAGGACACCTTGGTGGACAGAGGAAGTCAAAGAGAAAATAAGAGAGAAGAAAATGGCATGGAAACAATACTTAGGAGCTAAAAACACAACAGGACAAATGGAGAAATATATAGAATATGTGATACTCAGAACAGAAGCAAAGAACAAGGTGCTAGCAGCAAAACAGAAGTCCTGGGAAGAATTTGGAGAAAAGCTAGAAAAAAGATGCGCAAGAAAACCAGAAATTGTTCTGTAAGACCCTAAAGAACATGAGGAAGGAAAAACAATGCCCTCTCAAATTTATAAAGGACAAGCAAGGCAAATTGCTTACTGCCCCGAAGGAAGTAATGGAAAGATGGAAAGAATATTTCTCAGAACTACTTGATGGTGAGCAAGGTCAAGCATCATAATTGATAACCACTAGCACAGAAGAGGAAACAAGTGGTGATGAAGATGACATAAAGATGGAAGATGGAAGAATTGAAGGCAGCACTGGAGAAAATCAAGATGGGCAAAGCAGCAGGGCATGATGGTATAAAACCAGAAATGGTTAAGTACATGGGAGCATAAGGCGACCTATTACTCTTAAGGGTCCTACAGGCAGCGTGATGCAATAAGACCATACCAAAGGATTGGGAGATTGCCATCATAACACCAATTTTAAAAAAGGGTGACAATCGACAATGTGGAAACCATAGAGGCATATCCCCTCTTAGTGTCCCTGGTAAAATCTACTCTAGAATCCTAGAGCAGAGACTCCGACGCCTAGCTGAGCCACAATTGGATGAGGTCCAGTGCGGATTCCGAGCAAACCGAAGTACTCAAGACCTAATCTTCACACTCAGACAGCTGAGTGAAAAGGCCCTTGAGTATAAGAGTGAGATCCATCTTTGTTTTATAGATCTGGAAAAGGCATTTGACAGGGTCCCCTGGAGCAAACTTTGGGACTGTTTGGCAAGGAAGAACATTCCAGCACCTCTGATTCATGCTATACAGAGCTTCTACAAGTCTTGCAGAAATTATGTGAGGACAGCAAACCATAAGTCAGAAGAGTTCAGGACTACCACTGGTGTAAGACAAGGTGATATCCTGTCACCTTATCTTTTCATACTCCTCATGGACGATGTTATCAAGGCATGTAAGGAGAGAACAAGAAAGTATTCAGTGGGGTACTGGAAGATGAGACAGGTCTGTATTTCAGAGCTGGCATTTGCTGATGATGTTGCCCTGATTGCTAAATCAGAGGCACATCTCCAATCCAACCTGCAAGTCTGGAAGGAAGAGCTGGAAAAGAGAGGGATGGTCATAAGCAGCTCTAAAACAAAATCCATGGTGATATCACGAGAAGAAAGAAGACACTAGATTAAGCTGGGAGAACAGATCTTGGAGCAGGTCGACCACTTTAAATATCTCGGAGCTACTATAGACCGAAAGGGAGGCATCAAAGAAGAGTTGGCCACTCGAAAAGCAGCAGCTGGGAGACTTTTTCAGGCCATAAATCGAGGATTCCTCAGCAAGAGAGAGGTTGGTAAGAAAACGAAGATGTCTGTATACCACTCCATCTATGTCCCAGTCTTGACATATGGATGCGAGTCATGGGCAATGACTACAACCCATAAAAGCCAGATCCAAACCTCAGAAATGAGGTATCTGAGGAAGGTGGTTGAAGTAACAAGAAGAGACATGGTCCGCAACCAGACGATACGTCAATGCCTAGAATCCCACCCCCTGCAGACCCAAGTAGAACAGTCCCAACTAAGATGGTTTAGCCATGTCTGCAGAATGGGAGAAGATCTACTACCACGACAAGCATGGGAAACTAAGAGCCAGGGATCCAGACCCCCAGGACGATCCAGAGTCAGCTGGGAGGACAACATTAGACAATCTTTGAAGGACCGAGGACTAGAATGGAACCAGGCCAGGAGGAAGACAGCCGATAGGATAGTCTGGCGCTCTCTTTTCCAAACCTCTACACCTCAAGGTAGAAGGGGAACGGCTAAGTAAGTAAGTAAGTAAGTAAGCTGTTGCCCACGCTGCCATGCCATATTCAAGGACTGGCCTCACTCGCCCTGTGTACAACGTCTTAAGCACTTTCTCATTTGCACCCCAAGTTGTTCCAGCAAGTTTTTTCATAATTGCCATTCTTTGTCTTGCTCTCATTTGATTTCTGTCAACCTGTTTTTTCCAAGTCAGACGGCGATAAAAAATAATGCCTAGGTAGTTTGGATTTTCATTTAAATGAAGATTTTCTCCGTTTAGTACTAGTTTGAAGCTCTGAGGTCTAGTTGAGAGGGAAAATACAGTGTACGTTGTTTTCTCTTCATTAATCTTCATGAGCCATGTTTTGGCCCACTCTTCCAGTGATGCTAGTGCTTGCTGCATCAGAATGTTTGCAGTAGTGATACGTTCTTCAGAGATCCACATGGCTAAGTCATCTGCAAAGGAAGCATTGTGGCTAACAGAAAATACGAAGACAACTGATCTATATAAGACACTTGCAGATTTAAATTTAGCAGAGAGACAAAAAGTGCCGAAGACGCTGAGAGAAAAAAGATTGCGAGCTTGCTCAAATACAAGACGGGCTGTCAATATAAAAAAAGCGGTACTGGTCTAGAAAGCGGGCCCCGGAAGTTCAGGTTTTTGAAAACGCGAATCCGACTTTTTATTTCCTCATACGATACATATTACGTTTACCATTTCGTAAATTGTGTTTCGTTTCGGAAAAAGTCTGGGGCCCGCTTTCTAGACCAGTACCAAAAAAGCATATGCAAGAATTGGAGCAACAGAAGTTAGAAGTGCTACCAAAGATAGAAAGATACATATAAGAATGTACATGCAGCAAAAAACCCAAAACGTTTTAGAGCCAGGAAGAAGAATACGAATCGAAACTAAACCGAAAGTCCCAACCCGTCTACAGACCGTTTCTGATGATGAATAGGTGATTCCCATTTTCAAGTACTTAGAAATGGAAAGCAGCTAGTGTGAACGAGATAAATGCGTCTTTTCCTTTTGGCTACTGATTCATACGGACGAAATTAAATGTGAGAAAAAAGGGTAAAGATTAGACAAGACACTTAATCACTTCTTTCTTTCACAAACTTTTTAATCAATTCGGCAAGGTCGCCAGTGCACTAAAGAGTAAGAAAAACAGCTTTACCATCAGCCTGGGGAATCTAAATCGGCTACTCGAGTAGCAAACATCATTTCCACATTGGAAACAAGTTCCTTCCCGATACTTGCTTCTGGCGGGGCAATGTGTTGTCTGGAGTCTTGAGTTCATATTCAATAACATTTTTTTGGGGTCGAAGTGGCTAAGAGGTATGGCGTCCGCCTCGATTTTAGAAGTACCGGGTTCGATTCCCCGTAGATGGAATATAATTTATGGAAATGATTTTTTTCAGAACCAGTTGTTCTAATGATGTCATGCTCCCCATACTTGGTCTCCTGGGCAGTGAGATCTGATGCCTGACCTTCTCGGATAAGGGCGACAAAAAATAGAAGGTCCTGTGTGCACGTTGCGCACATCAAAAATCCCATGGCAGGTTGTAATCGTACAGAATAGGCTATAAGGCTGCTGTGCTGGCAAAATTAAAATAAATTAGAAACCTACCCACCACAAAAATATTTATAGAATGTGTGATTCCTATATACACACACTGGGATTCTCGCAGGTGCTACGGAGTTCGTGCATTGTGCTGAGATTTTCCTTTTGTGATCTAAAGGAGGAGATCGGAGTTGTTCGTGTGCAATGAATATAGTCCTTAATACCAAAAGCAAACCAAACTTTTTCCAAGAAAGACTCTGCTGGTATGTATTCTTCTGCCACATTAAACTCTAAGCCATCCCCTGCCAGAATTCTCACATAGTCATTTATTCATGTCTTTAATTTAGCTGTTGATAAACTTACATTAGCTCATTAGTGACAACAATCTTCAGTCCGGCGGGCCTTTGAAATGCAGACTGTCATACAATGAGAACTAACATTTTCTGAGAATTATGGCAGAATGACAAAACTCAGAATTTCAAGAAATACGATGACAAACCCTGGGCATATGATAATCTGTCATGGGAAGCAAGGTATCCCCAAACACGAATGATCACCATCATCATTACCCGCAATTTCCTCAGGATTATAAAGTTTTAACGAATTCGCGCGCTAAGTCATCATGTCATATGTCAATCTCTAAAGGTCTTTTTTATCCCTTTCATTTTTGTGGTTGGTCCTCTTCTCCTTGTGCTTGTGTTTGACCTCACTTTATCTCTCCTGCCCTGGGGATTCTAGAAAAAGGACTGACTTGTAAAACTATAAACAGGTTTTCTCAATCTTTGACTTGTTTATAGCGAGCATCTGCTTCTCATCTAGTGTTCCTCTGGCACCTGTCTTGGTCTTGGCATCAGTTACCTATTGGTGATCTTGTCACACCAGCTAAATCATATTCTAAGTATCCACTCATTTAGATAGCCTGTAACTTTCTGGTTGTTGTTTGTCTTGTTCTCCAAAGCTGATTTATATCGTGGATAAAGGCCGGCTTTCACGAAATATGTGTGCGGTACACACTCACCGTCATGTCTCTTGTTATATCACGTGAATCAATATTTCGGATACAGAATCATCACAACAAGCATGCACAAAGTGGCGCTAGCACCTATGCACGCAGACACAAGCACACAAACCTCAACCACATTTCAAACAAATCTTAAGGAGACATAAAGCTTTGTTTTTTAATGAAAAAACATCTTGATAAGCGGGAGCAGCAGATAACACAAAATGGGTTTATAAAGGAAAACGGCTCACGAAGATAGAAAGAATAATACGATTTTAAGACAAGAAAATCAAACTTTGTTTTAGAATATCCCAAATTAGCGACTGTGGTCAAAACGAAACATCGTACAAAGTTAGTGGAAAAACGAAAGTTAAACCGGAATATAAGTATATAAACCATTAAAACGGTATTGAAGCAGTTCTACAGATTAACGCGGTTCACATGAAGTTAAACCGGATATTGTTTCAGCCCAGAACATTCGGCAAAATACTGGAAAACAAAAACCAGGGGGCATAAGAGGGTTTCTTAACCTGTGGTCCACGGAACCATTGCAGGTTCATCAAGGGATTCTACGGGGTCCGTGTACATAATCTAAAATTTAAAATAATGTAACATTTTAATGCATGCATTTATGTTCATTTTTTTCCAAGAAGGGGTGTGTTAAGTTCTTTTCGCGTGGGGATTAAAGTGTTTGAGATCCTCACATGTGAGTCTAGTATTTTATAGACGCACGTGTGAGCACATCTAAGTTAATTGTATATGTAATTATTTGCGTGCCGTAGTGCACTATATTTGAACAGAATAGCGCAGCTTGTTGCGTCGATCTGTTGCCATCCAGCTTCGATGCTTGAGGCAGATCCGAAGGTCCTTTGATATGTACGGACGTCTTCAATGAATATTGTTATGTGTCTTGGTCCCAAGTTGCGGGAAGACACACTGAAATATATATTGATATCTCCCTGAGTGGAGCATATATCTATTAGCCAGAATTGGCTCTTTTCTAGTATCCTGTAGATACTCAGTTTATCCTTTGCAAGTATTTGGCAGAGCTTCGGCACGTCTAACTATGGCGTGTCGCTAGTGCGTCCAAACTCCTGCTGGGAGGTTTATCTTATTATCACACATTATATTTATGGAAGTCCTGCAATATTATACAAGTCTTGTAATGGAATCTAAGATTAGATGGACATTTTGCCGCAGAGCTTCTGCCGCCCTTGAGATGGTGACGGTTAGTGGGATCGATCAACATCCATCTTGATGATATGTATTAACTACGTATTTGTTTCTGCATGAAAACCTTTGATGATGATGTACTGTATTTACCCATGATGTTAACTTCGTCTTCGTCTAATAAATGTGCTCGTCAAAGATATATTTTTCAACAACAAGTCTAGCCTGCTTGACTTCCCAGTTGGTCCATCTTATGACCCTGTCATTACTGTTGCGTTGGTACCCCAACGGACAATCAAAGTGCTCCACGACACAGACAATATTAAGAAACCCCGGCAATGTGGGAAGCAATTCAAGGATATTTGTTATTCCGTGATAGTAGAAAGTGTTTATTCCACGCTGAGACATGCGAGCGATCAAACCGTACTAGTAGTGAGTCGACGATCTTTTTCTCAATGGAGAAACAACAGTTCATGTGTTAACAGTAATTGTCGACCGAACTTTCCTTTGACAAGAAATGCAATCAGATGCAGTCGACAGATACCGAAGATAAATTCTAAAAACAAGATCATGGAAAAGAAGCAGACAAGCAGTTAGTTTCAGAAAGTAAGTTTATTTTCAAGTTATTGCAGATATTTTGCGGAATACATTTAATTTTCGCCATGCTAATGAGTTGAAAAGAATATTGACAAGAATTGTAATCGAGTGAAATCAGCATGTTAGAGTAGACAAATTATGATCAGAGGATCAAAGAAAAGAAGTAAACAAGAAGTCAGTATGATAATATGTTCTTATTTTAAAGTTGTTGCAGATGTGTGATGAACTATTTCAAGTTTTTAATATTACGTGTAGCCGCCTCAGGAATTGGCAAAGTTACAAGATTGATTCGTGTAGTTCATGTTAATATGTTTAGTGAAAGTAGATTAACAGTGCCAGTTCCGGAATAAACAGAACAGGTCAGTAGAAACCTTTTGGTAAACTTTCTAAGAATTTATCTAACTTTTGTAAGCAACATTTATGAAATTTTAAAGACCCCGACGGTCATGGATATTATAACAGGCACAAAGAAATTTATAATTGGACTAAAATTGTATTGACGCACGTACATTGCTGAAAGACTATATTATCAAGAAAAGGCGTTAATTTAGCAGAAATCTTACGGGAAGAAAGTGTAGGGACATTTCATTAAGACCAGAGTGATCAAGAAAAGACGTTTTCCTATCTATCGTTTAGCAGAAATCTTAAGGGAAGTAGAGTGTAGAGACATTTCATCAAGACCAGAAAAGATTCATGATATTTTTTTATTTTTTCAACCGTTTGATGTACTTACTTTGTAAATACGCATAACTATGAAGAACATTTATGTAAATACATTTGTTATATTCAAAGGATGAATACAATTTTCAGTTCGTAGATCATGTAGTCTCAAATGATTTGAGAGTGTGAATGAAACATATGGCGCCGGAAGTAAACGAAATACATTATTGTAATCGAGGATTTACAACCCAGTCAGCGGACAACAGCTGTATTTATACAAGAAATCATCACCTGTGTTGATTAAGAAGGATTTACGTCTCTCAATACAAAATACAAAGCTTCCTGAAATGTAAGATTTATGGTGGCGGGCTGTCACCTGTGCATTTTGACACCGTGGCCACAACCTTGATCTATCACCTCCCCATTTGTTTCTTAATATTTTTTGGTGATATTTAATTTGTACAATCCTTTAAATTGTAATGGATAAATATTACACACATAAAGGTATGTTTCAGGCACTCTTGTGAAATAAAGAAATAGAAGTATTTGTTTGAATGTGAATTGTAATGACCACTTTATTATGTTTTCCTTGGTTACAATAAGAATTACATAACTATTTTGTGCGTAACAAGTGCATTTTGTAACACAGTAACACGGAATCTTATTCCGTAACGAATAACACAGTAAACAAGAACAAATAATGATGGTGATTATGTAACAAAACTTCAGGCGTGCAACTTATTGCATGTCACAAGAGACGACGTCTGTGAGGGCCGGGCATCCTCATTATGTAAATCATACTGCCGTAGAGGTCTACCTCTATTAGCAAACTAAATAATTTAGCACATGCCTCGTACTAGGGGGATAGTTACAGTGGGGGCCACATACTCATCAGAGGGCAAAAAAAAAAAAAAGATAATCTAAGAGAACCTCCAAGAACAACATAACAGTTGATGAGGAAGTCAGACTCTCAAGAAGTTCTCATTATCCTAACGCCAGTCACAGACAGCCTGTGCAGCTATTATTAGATATTTTGAAAGTATGAATACAATACAACTAATGCTGGTACTGCCACCAGCGGCGGGAGAATCCCGTTAATGAGCGGTCGCCGGTAACATGGCATCAATAGGTCTAATTATAGAAGGAAGGACGAGTACTCTTTAGCAGGAGTCAACTGCTCTTGGTTAACGTGGTTTGTTAAATCTCACCGACACTGACTGGGTGTAATGGAGAAATACAGTTCCCTGAGGCGGTACAGTTGTCTTCTCTTTTTTTAAACACTTATTTAATTCGATATGAGCGTTGTTTGGATGTTTTAAACCTTTGAGCCCTTGGTTCACTAGCTTTCAGATGGCCTAGAAACCTGATATTTTTCACAGGGCCCTCTATCGTGGTCCACTGTAAACTATCAAAATTTGAAGGAACCTCGAGGGACGTGTCCCTTTAAAGCCGAAAAAGTTATATAATATTTATAAGACTGCAGCTGTGAAAGGATCACGTAATTTAGTGACGTTGTACACACAATTGTGAAAAAGATCACAAAATATGTTGACGTAAGCAAACTTGCGAACAGGATCACCTTTCTACTTTGAGTGCATGTTAAAAAACAAGTGTTTAGCTTAAAACGTTTTTTTTTCTTTTTGTTCATATTTAAAGCGTTCAGTGTTGTAAGTGTACCGTTCATTTGTAAAACTGACTCCACATAAATTTTTATTTTATTAATATTTTGTTTAATCCAGTAAGAGATCGCTGGTGCAAAGTCAAAGTCGGAACCAGATCTAAGCAAAGACAAAAGCACCGATAATAATGGTTATCACTGATTGTCTGGAAGAGAACGACGACGAATCTTAGAACTTGACACATGTGATTCTGCTCAAGTATGAAGAGTTTTAGAATCTGAAACTTATGATTCTACTCAACAAGTACGAAGTCTTAGAATTTGAAATTTGATTCTACCCAAGTACGAAGTCTTAGAATTTGGAACTTGATTCTACTCAAGTACGAAGTCTTAGAATTTGGAACTTGATTCTACTCAAGTACGAAGTCTTAAAATTTGAAATTTGATTCTACTCAAGTACGAAGTCTTAGAATTTGGAACTTGATTCTACTCAAGTACGAAGTCTTATAATTTGGAACTTGATTCTACTCAAGTACGAAGTCTTAGAATTTGGAACTTGATTCTACTCACGTACGAAGTCTTAAAATTTGAAATTTGATTCTACTCAAGTACGAAGTCTTAGAATTTGGAACTTGATTCTACTCAAGTACGAAGTCTTAGAATTTGGAACTTGATTCTACTCAAGTACGAAGTCTTAGAATTTGGAACTTGATTCTACTCAAGTACGAAGTCTTAGAATTTGGAACTTGATTCTACTCAAGTACGAAGTCTTAAAAGTTGAAATTTGATTCTACTCAAGTACGAAGTCCTAGAATTTGAAACTTATAATTCTGTTTAAGTATTGCGAATCTTAATTTGAACCTTGTGATTGTGCCCAAAGTACGATGAGTGTAAGAAATGTGTGATTCTGTCTAAGGTATGACAGTGTTAGAATTAGAAACTTGTGATTCTGCCTAAGACCAAGGACCTAAAAATATAAATCCCCTGGAAATGTCAGCTCGAACATCTCATGCCAGTGTTCCTAGAATTTATATATAAATATTGCTCGGTATGACAGAATGATATTCGTTCAGTTTTTCTTTTCAGGCTTTCATTAACATTTTTGGTATATTAAATTAGTTCTGTTTCTGTTTTCTTCTCATTCACTGTGGCCAAGCAGGATACACAATTACAAAAAAAAAAAAAAACAAAAAAAAAAAAAAAAAAAAAAGTACTGGAAGAATATATATATATAAGGATTCGGGACAGAGACACAGTATGCTTTGAAAGATTGTTTAACGCGATGGTATCATTTTAATTAGTTAAACTTTTACATTCGTTTACTTTCCGTCTTCTTCCTCCAACCCCTGTTTCACGGCGAAATTTCACTCTCGACCCCCTTTCTATATTGGTTTCACCAGACACCGTTACTGTTCGTCAGTCACTGTCTAATAAAGATATCAAGGCCTATGAAGACCTATCATAGAGCTGATTATTGTCATTTCTCTTTACGAATTCTCAACTTTGTATATGTTAATACTCCAGCTGAACATCCTGTGAGGACAGATTTCTCTTGGAACGAGTACTGAAAATTGTAATGTGTGTGATTATCTGACATTTGAGCCTGATAAAACAAAACTGTGTGTTTGAGAATTTAAGTCGTCTAATGCTTTAATTAATTACCCACATCATGTTACATAAAACACAACACACAAAACGTACACACTGAACACATACTAACCAAAGCAAAAGAAAGTTTTAAAAAGCAGCATCTCTTATACAAATTGTAAATATTAAAAAACTAATTTTTATGATTGCTTTAGAAAAAAGATATTTACGTTAAACACTTAGCATGGCAAGTAAAGAAAGATTCAAGGAGTATGTCACGTAGGGTTTATATTCATTTAATTTCCTACATCTTCTTCCTATTCTTTCACCCGAATTCTCTCTTTTATTATCTCTGTATTTCCTTTTTCCTGTATATTTTTCATCCATTCGTTTTGCGAATATTATTTTCATATAATTCGCAAACTTTACCTGTTTTCCTTTCTCTAAAACTGAGAATCGCACCTGGGTGGTATTGCGTACATGTCAGTCGCGCTGGTCGGATGATGGCGTGAATTTACAGCATTCGCTAGACATTCGTCTGAGGGTCTCTGGCCTGGGGCGTGAAAATTCACCCGAGGGACATGGAAAGTAGACAGAGAGTCTGCATTTCAGTAAACGCATGAGGTTTTTCGTCAGGAAAAACCCGGCTTAGCGTGAAAATCCACTCCGCACTGCAGACGGTGGTCTGAGATTTGCAACTCATGCAAGCCCTCGGCCACTGATGGCTGTTACGTCACGCGATAAGCGGACGAAGGTGTTATACGGACAGGGGAGACTATTTCGCTTGGCGAAATAAGATTAGGATCCGGTGTCCGATTTTAAAGATATTGGCCAAGTTTGAAACTTTAATTTCATTCTCGCTCATAGACTCACAGTAGATAGGTTGCTCGTAAACAGAATAGCTGTTAGCGAAGATCTCAGTTTGTTTCGGCAATTTGTCGAACTTCTAGACTTCCAGAAATATTTTCAGCATTTTTATTCTTAAGTTGTGCGACTACCTGTAATTCTGTGGTTGAGGTAATTAATATGATAGATATATAGATTTTGTGGGTGTTAAAGTGTTTAATCGCTTAATTCATTTTAATCTATTTCTTTAGCGCAGAAGAGAAATAAAGTGGTAGGCTATTATATTTTCTAGGGAAGCATTCAGTGGAAAGCAGAATAAAATTAAAATTTCTAGCTTATAACGGCAATTGTAGCTATTTATGAATTTAATTTAACCGCTAATACTCAGTCGAGTGTATTTTTCTAAACTAACGTATAAACTCTAGAATCGAGCCTCATGAATGGTGACGGAATACGCACGTGTTCCTAATTCATGAGAATTGCTGATTTTTAAATATAACTTACGTCACGGGAAGTTTAAATGATAAGCAAAGCTCTCTGCTTGCAAGTTTAAATGTAAGTTAAAACCAGTACAGATTCTGTTTATTATATTATATGTGTTATTTTTCCTCCACACAGTGAAAGTTTTGGGGTGACCCTAACTTTACCAGCACCTAGTAGTAGTTTCCATATTTGTGAAGAAATAGACAGTCCTTATTTTGAACCACGTGGGTTTCTTAAGTACCACTGGTCTAAACAGTGCATATGCAACCCGAGTTAGCCAGAAATACTATATCCCAATAACGGGTTTTCAAAGACTGTAATGATAAATACTGGACCTTGGAGCCAGATCTTAATTTCTTCTAGAAAAACTCTACGTAATCTTTCTGCCTGGTGGCGCGAAATACTTCAAGTATTAACTAACATTTCCCGACCATATATATATATATTTTTTTTGTGGACAAATCTGTGGTGTGACTAAAGTGAATCCTATACTGAGGGAAGGCACCGACCTGACATTCATCATTTCTAGAAACCTACGCTATTGACACTGTGCTCTGCTAACTCCCGCGCCTGGAATAACTGTTAGGTGACTTAACCAGACATTTGAACAAATTTGCACACCCAAGTAGTCGTTCCCGGAGACTCCGAGTTAAATACGTCTTTTGGAACTGGGGACTTCTTGGCAGAAGACTGCATTTTTTTGAGTCTGTGTGAAAATCTAAAATCAGTGTGTTCCAAGAGGCAGCGAGCAAAGTCGTGAGTACCTGTATGAGAGGCCATGGCGGAATGAATGAGTGTACGCTGGTTTGAGTGATATTTTCACTATTATATCTTTGACACCCTGTTGCTGTCCTAATTTGTTTTTTCAATCTGCATAATTTGTTGCTAAGGCTAGAGTTCTTGTGTTTTTGTCTTAGGTTAAATCAGATTTTTTTCAAACTCTGTGCATATAATTACGAGATAAAACAAAGAAAACTCTTAGACTCAAACCCTATGTATCTGTGACTCGGGCGCCATCATCTGTTCTCTTAACGGGGCCGGGCTAAACCTATAGTTAACACTATAACGGGGCTATCATCCTTGCAACATTTCCTTGAAATTTTATGACTATGTGTATATGTATTTTCCTTGATGTACTTTCTTTGATGTTGTGAGCCGATTTTTCCTGATATTAAAATCGCTCTTGAACTTAATAATCGTGTTTGGTCAGCTCGTTCTAGATAATATATATTCATTGTTATAGATTTCCCACGTCGGTGTGTTTAACTGTCGTCACGTGTATGTGCGTGCCTGTGAGTGATAGAAATATACGTAATATGTATATTGGTGTAGTTTGTCTGACGCTGTAACAACTGTTGTAGAAGATAGGTGAGAGAGAGAGAAGAATTCTTTTCGCTTTCAGAGACAGCCACTATATCAAAATCTATCATCTCACGTGTGTGGAAATTCTATTACCTTTCACTAACTCTCACTGAGTCTATCACCTATTCAAACCTATTCAGAAGGGACCAAACCTAGTCTTAATTCTCCTATCGAAAATCTACGACAAATGGGTTCTCGTCCGTAGGATTTTTGAACTTAGAATAGGAAGACGAGTACGACAAATGTGGACTCGTCTATCTGGATTTTGAACTTAAGATTCTGTATTCTGATATAGAGTAAGAGTGTGATGTCTTGTGACTGTGTATCTTTTAAAAAAATATTACCCCCTAGACTAGCGATCTGTTTACGGGCGTGCTGACCACAGAAAGTAATAAGTTTTTTTTTCCACAGCATCTTTGAATAATATACATTTTGGTTACAGGTTGATTTTGTCGGGATATATGTTAACTGCTGATTGTAATACTAAATGCTGGTAAAGTGGTGAGTGTATAACATTCACTGGGTACTGAGGCAGAACGGCGTTTGAACTAAGTTAAGGAGTGTGTTTCGGACTTTTTGTCCAGATTAATTCCCTCCCTTACCCGATCTGACTTCAGGGGCGAACTTATAGTGGATTTTTAAAAATTAAGGGATCATTTTTCTCTTTAATTTTAGCAATATTCTTTTGCTTTTCCACTGTAGCAAGTTATTTTTCAGTTGTAATCTTAACTACCATTTATTTGGCGTAGTCGTGTTTTGCATTGAGTGCTTTATTGCCGATAATAGCAGCGATAGTTAGATTTTAATTTGGAGGAGGTATCCCAGGGTTAAGGATATCATCTTTTGATTTTTGGTAATTTTTTTTCTCGTAAGTGGTAGGAACCAGTGTAACATTTTTCCTATTTTCGTTCTCCACTAGTCTCAGTCACTGACATAATATGGCCGAGAGGGCAAAGCTTAGACAACTCCTCAGGGACGAAGCGAGAGAGGAGGGACTGGAAGGAGAGGAAGCGAAAGCTTTTGTCAGAGACGAACTTGAGAGATATGATGCGGAGAGGAAAGCAGCTGAAGCTAAAGAGGAAAAAGAAGAACTCAAGAGGAAAGAAGCAGAAGCTAGAGAGAGGGAAAGGGAAGACCGTCTTTTACAGCAGAAGAAGATGGATGAGGAAATGGAAATTCGCAGGATGCAGCATGAGGAAAGAGAGAAGGAGAGACAGCATGAGAAGGAGAGAGAAGAGAGACAGCATGAGTTAGCTCTTAAAACTCTGGAATTCCAAAGGCGTGGGGCTGCCTCTACTTCCAGCAATGGAGAGTCTTCTCCTCATTCTTCCTTAACTGACCCTGCTAACACTCAATCTCTTCAACTAAATGCTATGTCTTTCACTCTTGAATCTTTTCCTTGTCCAAATGAGAAGATTGACACATGGTTAGAAAAATTTGAGAAAATTGCAACTCTGTACGGGTTAGAGAGGTCGCGTTGGAATATGAAACTTTCCCAGGCCCTAAAAGGTTCTGCTTATGATGTTTATTCTAAGCTGGAAAGTAGCCAACAAGACGACTACGATGTGTTGAAGAAAGCGTTACTGGAGCGCTTTGAAATGAACGCTCGCAAGTTTTTGCAACTGTTTCGCAACAGCCGGAAAGAGAATTCTGAAACTTTTCACCAATTCTCATCTCGTCTTAAGGGATATCTAACAAAGTGCCTTGAGCTTTCGCAGCTCCCCTCTACCTATGAAGGTCTTGAGGAACTTGTTCTAACTGAACAAATAAAGAACACTTTGTCTGCTGATACCCGGAGATTTCTCGCTGAGCAGGGGGCAGAAAAACTTGAAGACATTTTGGAAAAGTCTGAGCGTTATCACAATGCGCTGGCTGAACTACCGGCCACAAAGCGGAAACCGACAGAGGAGCATTTTCGAAAAAATAATCTAGATCAACCTTCTCATGCTGCGAATCAGTTTAACCACAGAGAAACTGGACCTCAAAACCCCCCTCCTGAAAAATCCAAGTTCTACAAGAACAAGTACCCCAACCACCCCAAACAGCCTGATCAACCCGACCGCCCTACATGGCAGCGCAGCCAGAAAGGACAAAGTGGCAAAGGGAGAACCCCTGAGCACGGGACATATGATCAGACCGAGCACACCGAGCCGAAACGCATCGGATGCTTATTAACAGTCTCGCAAGGCGGAATTATTGACAGTGATTCCCAACCTGTTGGGGATAGACCTTCAACGCGAGGTACTGTTACTTTGAACGGTTCTCAAACTTCTTGCTTATTTGACACGGGGCTTTCTTACGAC
This sequence comes from Oreohelix idahoensis, assembly GCA_024509875.1. NCBI lineage: Eukaryota > Metazoa > Mollusca > Gastropoda > Stylommatophora > Oreohelicidae > Oreohelix > Oreohelix idahoensis. Next base: position 83,382 of record JAMPIV010016798.1, on the reverse strand, counting down.
TGCATTGTTGCCAGAAAGCTGGTTAAACCCGGTCAAGAGACAGGAGAGACCGTCAAACTTTGTGGAGTTCGTAAGAGTGATGCACCTACAGCGCTTCCCATCGCATTGGTGGAGATACACTCTGACTTTGTCAGAGGTGTGATCAAAGCAGCTGTTATGGATGATCCCATCTACCCAGTCATACTTGGCGGGAGATACGTGTGTATTGGGAAACCGGAAGAGCCGATTGTGGCAGCAGTAACTACAAGAGGGCAAACCAAGAAGGAACGGGAGCCTGCGCCTAATTTGTTACCTATGGAACTTAAAGAAGCGCAACAAAAGGATCCTACTTTGGCACCCTGCTTTAGGAAACTGCCCATGGCGAAGGAACCCAAACAGCACGGGGACATTTTTTTCTGAGGATGGCGTACTTTATCGGAGAACGGGCAAGCCTGACCAAGGTTACAACCAGCTCCTAGTACCGAAACAGTACAGAAGCCAAATCCTAGAAATGGGGCACTCTCTTCCATTTAGCGGACATATGGGACAGAACGCCACAAACCAACGTATAACCACTCATTATTGGTGGCCAGGAGTAAATACTGATATTATCAGATATGTCAAATCCTGTGCCCAGTGCCAACGTGTGCCACCCAAGCAACGGGCACCCCCAGTCCACATGGGTGAAATGCCAATAATGGGAACACCATTCGAACGGGTTGTGATCGACATTTTAGGGCCTTTCGAAAGGACTAAAAGAAGGAACAGGTTCATCCTGACCTTAGTCGATACATGCACTTTATGGGCAGAAGCTATCCCGCTAACATGCGCAGATGCCAAGCATGTCGCAGAAGCCCTCGTGCAGATTTTCACTCGGTTGGGATTCCCTCAGCAAGTGTTGACGGATAATGGATCTCCATACCGAAACCTGTTGATGGATGAGATCGTTAAGATCTTGAGGACCCAGCACATCCACACTAAGCCATATACTCCGGCCGGAAATGGGCTCGTGGAACGTGCTAATGGAAACCTCACCATGATGCTAAGTAAGCTGGCACAAGTGAAACCTGAAGATTGGGATCTCTGTATTCCTGCAGCATTATTTGGCTACAGAGAATCTCCTCATACTTCCACAGGATTTCCGCCAGCTACACTCTTATTCGGCAGACCCATTAAGGGCCCGCTTGAAGCCTTACTTCAGTCTCTGACAGACGAGAAGGCTGATGAGACAGTTGTCTCAGCCAGTAAATATGTGTCGGTTTTAAAGGAACGGTTGAAACTAGGGTGGGACCTAGCAACGACTAACTTTAAGCGAGCACGCACCAAGCACGCTAACCGATACAGGAAAGTCGCGGAAGAGAGAGAACTGGAAGCAGGAGAGAAAGTTTTGGTGTTGCTCCCTACCGAGAACAACCAACTGAAGATCGGATGGCAAGGGCCGTTTACCGTCCTGAAAAAGATTTCTAAGGCTAACTACCAGATCTCTATTGAAGGAAAGGAGAAGGTTTTCCATTTAAATCTCTTAAAGAGATACTTGGAAAAACCAGTGCCAACCTCCGACCATCTCCTGACGATCGCCAAAACTGACGAAGATGACGATAGTGGCAGGGATATTCCACAGCTATCACAGGAAATCTTTCACAAATGTCAGAAGCGGCGACGCTCTTTCAAGCGCGCATATGAGACATTCCAGGGGAAGGAAACTTTGAGGAGTGGACTTGAGTAGGAATTGGACAGAGATGGAGGGGGAAGAGGAGAGGGAAGAAGACAGACACCCCGAAGCTACGGTTATAGGAAATTAAACTCCATAACGTAGACATGGAGTGCTTCCATATCTTAAAGGGGGGAGGCTCTGTCACGTAGGGTTTATATTCATTTAATTTCCTACATCTTCTTCCTATTCTTTCACCCGAATTCTCTCTTTTATTATCTCTGTATTTCCTTTTTTTCCTGTATATTTTTCATCCATTCGTTTTGCGAATATTATTTTCATATAATTCGCAAACTTTACCTGTTTTCCTTTCTCTAAAACTGAGAATCGCACCTGGGTGGTATTGCGTACATGTCAGTCGCGCTGGTCGGACGATAGGCGTGAATTTACAGCATTCGCTAGACATTCGTCTGAGGGTCTCTGGCCTGGGGCGTGAAAATTCACCCGAGGGACATGGAAAGTAGACAGAGAGTCTGCATTTCAGTAAACGCATGAGGTTTTTCGTCAGGAAAAACCCGGCTTAGCGTGAAAATCCACTCCGCACTGCAGACGGTGGTCTGAGATTTGCAACTCATGCAAGCCCTCGGCCACTGATGGCTGTTACGTCACGCGATAAGCGGACGAAGGTGTTATACGGACAGGGGAGACTATTTCGCTTGGCGAAATAAGATTAGGATCCTGTGTCCGATTTTAAAGATATTGGCCAAGTTTGAAACTTTAATTTCATTCTCGCTCATAGACTCACAGTAGATAGGTTGCTCGTAAACAGAATAGCTGTTAGCGAAGATCTCAGTTTGTTTCGGCAATTTGTCGAACTTCTAGACTTCCAGAAATATTTTCAGCCTTTTTATTCTTAAGTTGTGCGACTACCTGTAATTCTGTGGTTGAGGTAATTAATATGATAGATATATAGATTTTGTGGGTGTTAAAGTGTTTAATCGCTTAATTCATTTTAATCTATTTCTTTAGCGCAGAAGAGAAATAAAGTGGTAGGCTATTATATTTTCTAGGGAAGCATTCAGTGGAAAGCAGAATAAAATTAAAATTTCTAGCTTATAACGGCAATTGTAGCTATTTATGAATTTAATTTAACCGCTAATACTCAGTCGAGTGTATTTTTCTAAACTAACGTATAAACTCTAGAATCGAGCCTCATGAATGGTGACGGAATACGCACGTGTTCCTAATTCATGAGAATTGCTGATTTTTTAAATATAACTTACGTCACGGGAAGTTTAAATGATAAGCAAAGCTCTCTGCTTGCAAGTTTAAATGTAAGTTAAAACCAGTACAGATTCTGTTTATTATATTATATGTGTTATTTTTCCTCCACACAGTGAAAGTTTTGGGGTGACCCTAACTTTACCAGCACCTAGTAGTAGTTTCCATATTTGTGAAGAAATAGACAGTCCTTATTTTGAACCACGTGGGTTTCTTAAGTACCACTGGTCTAAACAGTGCATATGCAACCCGAGTTAGCCAGAAATACTATATCCCAATAACGGGTTTTCAAAGACTGTAATGATAAATACTGGACCTTGGAGCCAGATCTTAATTTCTTCTAGAAAAACTCTACGTAATCTTTCTGCCTGGTGGCGCGAAATACTTCAAGTATTAACTAACATTTCCCGACCATATATATATATATTTTTTTGTGGACAAATCTGTGGTGTGACTAAAGTGAATCCTATACTGAGGGAAGGCACCGACCTGACATTCATCATTTCTAGAAACCTACGCTATTGACACTGTGCTCTGCTAACTCCCGCGCCTGGAATAACTGTTAGGTGACTTAACCAGACATTTGAACAAATTTGCACACCCAAGTAGTCGTTCCCGGAGACTCCGAGTTAAATACGTCTTTTGGAACTGGGGACTTCTTGGCAGAAGACTGCATTTTTTTTGAGTCTGTGTGAAAATCTAAAATCAGTGTGTTCCAAGAGGCAGCGAGCAAAGTCGTTGTAGTGGGTTTGATGGTATTGTATGATGGTGATATTACTAAATGTAATGTATGAGGCCAGCTGTGAAGGCTCCTGAGATAAAATGTAGTTGTGAATTGTCAGAAGGCCTTTCTTGCTACCACTACGACCTCACACTCAATTTTTTTTTCTTAATGAATGTAGCTATGTAAAATGTCTAGGGTAATGATATGTAATGTGGTGTGATAGTTATAGATACACCCACAGATATTTAAGCAGACTAATAATATTTAACAAATATTATAATACACTGAACTAACTCAAGAGTGTAAAATTTTTGATAGAATTATATTACATTTATTTGTTCTGGATCAAGTTTTATGTTGACCAGAACTTTTTTTAAAAAAAATTTAAAAATTATGAAAGAAATGCATGGAATGTTACATAATAAATGCAAGAGTGTACATATATAAGTACTAGACTAGTTAGTTTTATTAAAATGTTCTAGTAGTCATCTACTTGGGAGGATAGTTAATGCTTGTGCTGTTGGGGTGGCCTCATCACACCTGTCTATATTGACTACACAGTGTCCAGTAAATTGCAGGAATTTTATGGGGTATTAGTAACTAAAAGGCGTTGGTGAACTTCCAGCAGACCAGAGGCTCACTCAACTTGCATATGTAGCTCTGGTGCTGAAATCTGGTGGTCCCACCTCTCCGTGCTGGCGGGCAATAATAGTGGTCTCTGTCACAACGTACTGCACAGATACACTCGAGTAAAATCACCAACTGAATGGACACCGCCTTGTTGACAACTGAAACTCACAGCTCTGCAATCAAAGTATTGGCTATGTGTCAAAATTCTATTCTCTACCCACGTCTGGACACAACACGGACACAACAACCACATCATACAGACAGGTCAGATCTCTCTGACCAAACAGCACATTTACCATGGTGGTTTTACATCAGATAGGTCCTCCCAGACTATAGATTCTGAAAAATATTTATTAGTTTCCTTCCCTAAAAGTGGATAGGTAATATGTTTCATTATTCTCAACACTTGATCTGTCTTTCCTAACCCTTGCTGGAGTTTATGTATATTGTTGGTCCCTAGACCCTGACTTGGGCGGGGGGTCTAGAGCAAATCCCTACTTGTTTGTAAGGCTAGATTATGATATGGCAGTATCAAATCACTCGAACATTAAACAATATTCAAAATATACAAAGAAATAATTTCAATCTTACCAGATTATGAATAAAGAACACAGAAATGCTAGCAAAACTCAGCTGAGCTGCTGGCTATAGTATGGCGTCCCTGAACTTATTTCACTTTCTTTCATTTGGAAATCACCACACTTTAAAATACTGTGTCTATCATCGAACAACTATTGAGGAATGGCCCCACTTGCGCGTCTGAGCGCCGATAAAATGATTGTCTGTGGCCAATCACTGCCTAGGTTTATTTCAAATTCAAATTTCCTACCCTAAAGTCATTTCAGTCATGCTTCAGTCAAGTATGGATGTTTATCTGTTAGTCTGTCCGTCTCTACTTGTTTTTTTTTTCAAAAACGTACTTGATTTTTGAACCAACCTTTCTCTCCCCTCCAAAATTTTGTCGTTAAAAGTTATATTTAGACACAGCTCCCACCAATGTCCCTTCGCTTCCCTACTAAGTAGATTTGAACACCTGCGTCTCAAGGTCGTGTTTTTTTGTGCAAATAGCGACACTTTTTATTCCATACAGTCTGTCGCTGATGTGAACAACACTGTCTTTTGTCATTATCTTCAATATTATCTATCCGTCTGTAAAATTAAGAACATATTAGTTCACTGCTCAGAATGGGCCATCCGGCCAGCTAATTTTTATATTCCTAACATTAATATTACGAAAAAGTTACTTTTTAATTTTTGTAATATTCCAAACATCTGCGTTCTGCCGCTGAATTCAAATCAAAGGCTTGGTATCGCAAAAGCGACCAATAAATGACTGTGGCGTAACATATCCAAGGTCCCTTCTGTCGAGTTCCTTACTTTATGTCAACTTGGGAAACGTGACTTTTCTCCGTTTCCCCCCCAATTGCGTCTCCTTAGCCTTTCTAGTCTCACGCAATCTTTCCAGTCATATTTTTTTCTTTTTATCCGCCGTTCCCCTCCTGTCTAGCAAGTCAATTTTTATGGAGGGTGATGACCCGCGGTCTGGGCGATCATGTACTATCAGCAGCCTACGCATTATGTTTTTATCCTTACATGTATCTTTGGAGGTATTTTACCGTTGTATCTGCGTCTCCTTAGCCTTTCTAGTCTCACGCAATCTTTCCAGTCATATTTTTTTCTTTTTATCCGCCGTTCCCCTCCTGTCTAGCAAGTCAATTTTTATGGAGGGTGATGACCCGCGGTCTGGGCGATCATGTACTATCAGCAGCCTACGCATTATGTTTTTATCCTTACATGTTATCTTTGGAGGTATTTTACCGTTGTATCTCTGTCAATTTCACTGCACATCTCCCCACTTGAAAACATGCCTATGGCAAGTTCCAAAACCAGCGATACACATAGGTAAAATTACTCCTCACGTCTGCCACTACTCTAATTTTGATCACAGGGGTGCCGACTGAGGAAATCTGCACCGACATTCAATTTACGGCTTGCATAAGCGACTGGTTTCAGTTCCCCATCAGGTGAAGATGATCTTTGCAACAAAGCCCCTCCTAGTCCTACATTACTTGCATCGGTTCTTAAGACAAAGTCCTGTGTCAAATCAGGCAGTTTGAGAATAGGCTTGCTAGTGAGTTTTTCCTTTAACTCTTGGAACGCTAGTTCACATTGTGCAGTCCAAATAATTTTATCTGGAAGTCCCTTGCGAGTCAGATCAGTCAGAGGAGCACAAATAGCGTTAAAATTCTTGATGTATTTCTGATAAAATCCGCATAACGACACAAATGATCGCACGTCCTTTTTTGTTTGCGGCCTAGGTGCTCTCTGCAGTTTTTCCAAGTTCTTAGGATCAGGGGTCATATTACCCTGATATACAGTGTGTCCCAAGAATTCCAACTCTTTGCATCCAATACAACATTTTGTTGGCCTAGCAGTTAAGTTCGCCTCCCGAAGTCTATCAAACAACATCTCCAGAGCTTCAATGTGTTCTTCAAATGTCTCTGTGGCGACGAGAATATCATCCATGAAATTCGTGATACATGGGTTATTCAGGGGATCCAACAATTTGCGCATCATCCTTGAAAACACACTCGGAGCATTTTTCAGTCCGAATGGTAGCATATTGAATTCATAATGTCCATCCGAAGTGCTAAAAGCCAAATAAGGTCTCACTTCAGGCTTCACTGGGATCTGGTAATAGCCTTTACTAAGATCCACCTTTGAAAAGTATTTTGCCTTGTTCAGTCTGGCAAATAACTGTTTTGTGTCTGGTAATGGATCCACTTGTCCTTCTGTGACAGCATTCAGTTTCCTGTAATCTATGCACAGTCTGTGTTCCCCAGACGGTTTTCTCAACAAAACGACACTAGAACTAAAAGATGATTCACTGTGCGAAATAATCCCCTCCTTCAACAAATACTCTATTTCTTCCTTCAATGCCTTCTCCTTCGCGAACGGAATAGAATAGGCTCTCATACAGATTGGGTTTGAGTCTACCAGTTTCATGTCATACTGTAGCAAATTTGTATGGCCTGGTTTATCTGTTAATACATCTGTATGTTCCTCCAGAACCTGTTGAACTCTCTCCCTCTGGTTTTTAGTCAGGTGCTTACTGACTTTTACCTGTGCTGCGGTTTCACAAGGATGTAATGGGTATTCATGTGAGGTGAGTGGTTCTTTTTGCATCTGGGTTGCAATAGCCAAGGTCAATAAGGGGGTGCTTTCCTGGAGTGGTCTGTCCAGATACTTCTTTAACAGGTTTACATGATAAACTTTCTCCTTCCCCTTTTTGTCAATTTTATAGTTTGTTCTAGACACCTTCTCTAGAACCGTATATGGACCTTGCCAACCAATTTGTAATTTATTCTGGCTTCCGGGTAGTAGAAGCAGCACCTTCTCTCCGACTGCCAGTTCCCTGTCCTTTGCCTTCCTATTAAAATATGCTGCATGTTTCTTCCTGGCTTGCTTCAAATTATCATTTGCCAGTTTCCATCCAGCTTTCAAACGAGTGGTCAGTTCGTTCACGTATTGATACGATGAGGTAACAGTCTCTTCCGCCTTCTCATCTGTCCAGGTCCTTAATAGAGCTTCTAATGGACCTTTTATTGGCCTCCCAAATAGCAGAGTTGCGGGAGCCATCCCGGTTGAACTATGTGGTACCTCCCGGTACGCAAACAATGCGGCGGGCAGGAATTGATCCCACAGATCCGGTTTTTCGTGTGCCAGCTTTCTCAGGATAGAAATGAGAGTCCCGTTGAACCTCTCTACCTGGCCGTTCCCTTGTGGATGGTACGGACTACAATGAAAGTGTCTGGCTTGAAATAGCTTAAAAACTTCTTCCGTTAGTTTCCCCTTGAACTGAGAACCATTATCCGTCAAGATTTGATGCGGGAATCCTAATCGGGTAAATATTGTAAGTAGTGCCTCTGCTACATGTTTTGAATCAATTGATGGCAGGGCTACCGCCTCTCCCCACATAGAACAAGTGTCAACCAGAGTAAGGATGTAACTGTTCCTCCTCTTGGTCCGAGTGAGAGGTCCTACAATATCCACTGCAACCCTCTCAAAAGGTGTTCCCACTATGGGCATTTCCCCTAGAGTTGCAGGAGCAGTCCAGTGCTTTGGAGCTACCCTTTGACATTCTGGGCAGGATTTGACATATCTTTTTATATCCTCCGTTATCCCTGGCCAGAAGTAATGACAAGCTATACGCTGTCCTGTGGCGCTGATCCCCATGTGACCACTGAAGGGAATCGCATGCCCGAGTTCCATCACTTTATCTCTATATGAAGTGGGAAGAACCAGCTGGTTGTGACCATTTGTTCCAGTTCCGGCCTTCCTGTATAAGAGTTTGTTCTTCATGAAATATTCCCCCTTGCTCGGAGGTGTGTGGCATTTGGGCAATTTTTTAAAACAGGGCTTGAGTGTCCTATCCTCAGCCTGCGCCTTCCTCATCTCCTCTGGATGAGCATTTATAGGTTCACCTTCTTCCTCCTTCTTCTGTGACCTGGTCTGCACTGTCGCCATGATCACAGGTTTCTCGGGATTCCCCAAGAAGACGTATCTACACCCCAATATCAGAGGGTAGATTGGTTCATCTATCACTGCTGCTCTGATTTCTCCCTCCACATAGCGAGTTTTCACCGTTATCCTTGCGATGGGAAGTGTCATGAGTGGTATGTCCTTAGTCGCCCCTTGTATTTCCACTGTTTCTGTGGTATACTGACTTGGGTCCACTAGGCTAGACTTCACAACTGAATCATAATCCAAACCTGTATCATAAAGGCACCTTATGGTGACCCCATTACAAATAACATCCTCACAAACTGGGGGGTGATAAGGTTCCTGTTGTCCATTAGGATTAACCTTTAATCTTCGCGTCCCCGACTTCATTGCAGCAATGTTTGAAGGTTTCCTTCTACAAAATTCGGTGTTATGGTTATCCTTCTTGCACCATTTACACCATCTTTTTCCTTGGTTCAACGGTTTTCTTTCATTGAACTTTTGGTCATTGAACTGTGAGTTTCTGTCGCGATAGTCATTTCTTGGCCGCTCAAAGTTTGTCCTACCTTTATTTCCCTGCTCTCTATTATCAAATTTATTAAATTGCTGTGGAGCTTTAAAATTGTCTATGTGCTTCTTTTTAGCACCACTTACCTCTGCCTGAGCTGCCTGATACCTCTCAGCAACATTTAAAATTTCCCCCAACTTCTCTGCACCTTGTTCCATGAGAAATTTTCTCATGTCTGGAGCCATGGACTCTCTCAATTGCTCAATCATGATCATTTCTTTAAGATCTTGGGTCTTCCCCAGAGCCGTCCATTTCTCCAAATAGGTTTCTAGTCTAGCAGAGAATTGGTGGTATGTCTCCCCAGACAACAGTTTGGCATTTCTAAATTTCTTACGATAAAATTCACCATTCTTCTCGTACCTTAATAACAAAGCCTGCTTTAACATGTCATAATTGTCTTGGTCTTCCCTGTTCATTTTGGCAAATACTTCATAAGAAGTACCTCTCAATCCCTGTGATAGCTTTAAACTCCACCTCTCTCTCTCTAACCCATATGTAGTAGCTAATAACTCAAAACGTCCTAGGTACCCCTCTATGTCATCGTCTTTTTCAACAAAATGGTCTAAATGAAACCCCATAGCTGAGTTTGAGGCTCCCAGACTGGGCGTAGCATCTGAGGCAAAAGGGCTGGCACCATTTTCAGGAGCCGGGCCTTGTAATTCCAGCTCCCTTAGTCGTAATTCGTGCTCCCTTTGCAACCTTCTATCTTCTGCCTCCCTTTCGGCAGTCAACCTTTTTTCTTCTGCCTCCCTTTGCTGTCGTTTTTCTTCTGCCTCAATCTGCAGCCTCTTAATTTCTCTATCAGCCTCAATTTGTAACCTCTTCTCTTCAGCTACCTTTCTATCTTCCCTTTCAATATATTTTTTATCACATTCAGCCGTTACATATTGAATTAAAATCTGACCATCCATTCCCATCTCCTTTGCGGTCAGCACAGCAGCTGATCGGAATTTTGCTAGCTCCGCCATACTTTTCAGACAATATAATAATATACAAGCTAAATCTCTAACCAGTAAATACACTAAGTACTTCTTATGACTATAGTCTAACTAATTCTAACTAACCAGTTAACTAATTAATTATCACTGGCTGTGAAGATTCACCAACTTTTATCTGCAGGGACACTTTTAATTTTAAAGGGAATTTCACAATTTTTTTTTTTTTTTCTCCAACCAGGAGATCCTAATATTACTGTTGGGCTAATTATCCCTGGACAAGACCCCAATGTATGTAGTGGGTTTGATGGTATTGTATGATGGTGATATTACTAAATGTAATGTATGAGGCCAGCTGTGAAGGCTCCTGAGATAAAATGTAGTTGTGAATTGTCAGAAGGCCTTTCTTGCTACCACTACGACCTCACACTCAATTTTTTTTTTCTTAATGAATGTAGCTATGTAAAATGTCTAGGGTAATGATATGTAATGTGGTGTGATAGTTATAGATACACCCACAGATATTTAAGCAGACTAATAATATTTAACAAATATTATAATACACTGAACTAACTCAAGAGTGTAAAATTTTTGATAGAATTATATTACATTTATTTGTTCTGGATCAAGTTTTATGTTGACCAGAACTTTTTTTTAAAAAAAAAAATTTGAAAATTATGAAAGAAATGCATGGAATGTTACATAATAAATGCAAGAGTGTACATATATAAGTACTAGACTAGTTAGTTTTATTAAAATGTTCTAGTAGTCATCTACTTGGGAGGATAGTTAATGCTTGTGCTGTTGGGGTGGCCTCATCACACCTGTCTATATTGACTACACAGTGTCCAGTAAATTGCAGGAATTTTATGGGGTATTAGTAACTAAAAGGCGTTGGTGAACTTCCAGCAGACCAGACCAGAGGCTCACTCAACTTGCATATGTAGCTCTGGTGCTGAAATCTGGTGGTCCCACCTCTCCGTGCTGGCGGGCAATAATAGTGGTCTCTGTCACAACGTACTGCACAGATACACTCGAGTAAAATCACCAACTGAATGGACACCGCCTTGTTGACAACTGAAACTCACAGCTCTGCAATCAAAGTATTGGCTATGTGTCAAAATTCTATTCTCTACCCACGTCTGGACACAACACGGACACAACAACCACATCATACAGACAGGTCAGATCTCTCTGACCAAACAGCACATTTACCATGGTGGTTTTACATCAGATAGGTCCTCCCAGACTATAGATTCTGAAAAATATTTATTAGTTTCCTTCCCTAAAAGTGGATAGGTAATATGTTTCATTATTCTCAACACTTGATCTGTCTTTCCTAACCCTTGCTGGAGTTTATGTATATTGTTGGTCCCTAGACCCTGACTTGGGCGGGGGGTCTAGAGCAAATCCCTACTTGTTTGTAAGGCTAGATTATGATATGGCAGTATCAAATCACTCGAACATTAAACAATATTCAAAATATACAAAGAAAAACCTTCAATCTTACCAGATTATGAATAAAGAACACAGAAATGCTAGCAAAACTCAGCTGAGCTGCTGGCTATAGTATGGCGTCCCTGAACTTATTTCACTTTCTTTCATTTGGAAATCACCACACTTTAAAATACTGTGTCTATCATCGAACAACTATTGAGGAATGGCCCCACTTGCGCGTCTGAGCGCCGATAAAATGATTGTCTGTGGCCAATCACTGCCTAGGTTTATTTCAAATTCAAATTTCCTACCCTAAAGTCATTTCAGTCATGCTTCAGTCAAGTATGGATGTTTATCTGTTAGTCTGTCCGTCTCTACTTGTTTTTTTTTTCAAAAACGTACTTGATTTTTGAACCAACCTTTCTCTCCCCTCCAAAATTTTGTCGTTAAAAGTTATATTTAGACACAGCTCCCACCAATGTCCCTTCGCTTCCCTACTAAGTAGATTTGAACACCTGCATCTCAAGGTCGTGTTTTTTTTGTGCAAATAGCGACACTTTTTATTCAATACAGTCTGTCGCTGATGTGAACAACACTGTCTTTTGTCATTATCTTCAATATTATCTATCCGTCTGTAAAATTAAGAACATATTAGTTCACTGCTCAGAATGGGCCATCCGGCCAGCTAATTTTTATATTCCTAACATCAATATTACGAAAAAAGTTACTTTTTAATTTTTGTAATATTCCAAACATCTGCGTTCTGCCGCTGAATTCAAATCAAAGGCTTGGTATCGCAAAAGCGACCAATAAATGACTGTGGCGTAACATATCCAAGGTCCCTTCTGTCGAGTTCCTTACTTTATGTCAACTTGGGAAACGTGACTTTTCTCCGTTTCCCCCCCAATTGCGTCTCCTTAGCCTTTCTAGTCTCAAGCAATCTTTCCAGTCATATTTTTTTCTTTTTATCCGCCGTTCCCCTCCTGTCTAGCAAGTCAATTTTTATGGAGGGTGATGACCCGCGGTCTGGGCGATCATGTACTATCAGCAGCCTACGCATTATGTTTTTATCCTTACATGTTATCTTTAGAGGTATTTTACCGTTGTATCTCTGTCAATTTCACTACAGTCGTGAGTACCTGTATGAGAGGCCATGGCGGAATGAATGAGTGTACGCTGGTTTGAGTGATATTTTCACTATTATATCTTTGATACCCTGTTGCTGTCCAAATTTGTTTTTTCAATCTGCATAATTTGTTGCTAAGGCTAGAGTTCTTGTGTTTGTGTCTTAGGTTAAATCAGATTTTTTTCAAACTCTGTGCATATAATTACGAGATAAAACAAAGAAAACTCTTAGACTCAAACCCTATGTATCTGTGACTCGGGCGCCATCATCTGTTCTCTTAACGGGGCCGGGCTAAACCTATAGTTAACACTATAACGGGGCTATCATCCTTGCAACATTTCCTTGAAATTTTATGACTATGTGTATATGTATTTTCCTTGATGTACTTTCTTTGATGTTGTGAGCCGATTTTTCCTGATATTAAAATCGCTCTTGAACTTAATAATCGTGTTTGGTCAGCTCGTTCTAGATAATATATATTCATTGTTATAGATTTCCCACGTCTGTGTGTTTAACTGTCGTCACGTGTATGTGCGTGCCTGTGAGTGATAGAAATATACGTAATATGTATATTGGTGTAGTCTGTCTGACGCTGTAACAACTGTTGTAGAAGATAGGTGAGAGAGAGAGAAGAATTCTTTTCGCTTTCAGAGACAGCCACTATATCAAAATCTATCATCTCACGTGTGTGGAAATTCTATTACCTTTCACTAACTCTCACTGAGTCTATCACCTATTCAAACCTATTCAGAAGGAACCAAACCTAGTCTTAATTCTCCTATCGAAAATCTACGACAGAGTAGTTCACGGATCAAAAGAATGTAATTAAAACTAAAACTGCCTGCACTAACAGACCTTGTGTTCATTTTATTCTATACGAAACTGTATCACTTAATTACAAGAGAAGACTTCAAGAGAGCACAATACAAGATCAGGCTAGCTAATCGTTATACAAGGCATGGACCTCATTATCGAAATAACGTAAGAAGAGAACAGCAATAAACTATGGTAGTCTGCGATACATTCAATATAAACTGAAGAATAAAAGGACAGGAGACAAAAAATAGGTTTAATTAGTCTAAATTATTGAAAAGTAAAGGTTACAGAGCAGTTTTGTAAAGTTTCAGGTAATTAGTTACTGCCTTAACCTTCCAGTTAATCAGCTATGTGTATGTCTGGTTTCGATACTTTAATGTCTTCATTGTTTTGGTTAAGAAATGGTATCTTCAGATAATTGTTTTAGTTAAGAAATAACATCTTCAGAAAATTGTGTTGAACAGTAAATAAATAAATATTACACACATAAAGGTATGTTTCATGCACTCGTGAGAAATACAGAAGTAGAAAACTGGATAATATACTTGTATATGATATATCACGACGTTCTAAGTAAACCTTTTTTCAGCCATGCTTCGCCTTCAGGGAAGTACCTAGGTTTTATTTTTATTTTTATTTATTTTTATTTTTATATTTCTTTAAGTTCTTATGTCTCCTATCTAGCCTTCACTTTCTTTCTTTTTCTGACGAAGGCCTTGTGGCCGTAACGTAGACTACTTTCTTTGTCTTTTGTCCTCGTAAGACGAATCACCTTTTTTCGATTTTTTTTCAAACCCACCCTAAGTAAACTGACTGCTATTCTCTAAATCGGTGCTAGAGTTGCGCAATGTTTTTAATGAATTTATTGGCTGACGTATCATTTACTGTACACGGAGTCGACTATAGTCTAGTTATAGCTCGATGAGATTATTTTCCAGCGAAGAATGAAATAACAGTACATCAGCATTCTAGGATGTGAGTAGAGATATCAACTTTGATTGATGTTTTTCATGTAAACCTATCTACAACAGCAACATATTCGAATAAGGATATATATTCTCGACACTCCAGTATGAAAGGAAATGCATTAAAAAGCAGGGAACATAAAGATGTAGATAGATAGATAGACATATAGAGTGAGCGAGAGAAAGAGAGAGAGAGAGAGAGAGTGACAGAGATAGAAAGAGAAAGAGATGGTAACAGAAATGGTGATTGAGGGAGAAGACACCAGGAGATAACGGAGAGGAGAGAGACATTCAATTCAAACTGAAGTGGCATATATCGTAGCAAAATACTGAACGTAAACAGTGTAACACGTTAATCTCATTCTCTCTCTCTCTCTCTCTCTCTCTCTCTCTCTCTTTCTCTCTCTCTCTCGCACAAACACACACACACACACACACACACACATACACACAGGTAGCCCTCGATTTACGCCACGGATGATTCCTGAACGAACAAGCGCAACTGGAATTAGCGTACATTTAAACCATTTAATAATGTAAGGCAATGGAAAATCAATGACTTCCGTTTCAGGAACCCAAAAAGTGAGGGAGCAATACAATGTTATTATATTTAGAGCTCTGAAATGAAGTAAATTAAATGAAGTAAATAAAATAAAGTACATTAAAAATAATAAAGTAAGTAAAAATAATAAAGTAAATAAAACAAAAAGAAGTAATTTAAATAAAAAATACTTTGTACACTTACAATTAATAATGGTGCAAGCAGCGGTCTTGGTTCTGTGACGAAATCCTTGCTTGAGGATTGTCATTTTTTTTGAAGAACGCATGCCGTGTCGACTCGACATTTCCTCTTTCTGTCCTTTAAAATCTAGTAACAAGGGCTCATGGATGGCATATGGCTCATCTGTGCTACACTCTGCTTCCAGTCGTAGTCAATCATGCGGAGCTCATCAGTGAGCGTCTCCTCGCTGCAGATCGCCTGTCTTCATTTCTCGTGTAGAACGCTCTTCATCATCTTTTTCCTTCTCTTCTATCAGCTGGCTTAACCACAGCCAATTCATCACTAGAAAGAGGCTCTTCATGGCTTTCAGAACTTCTATTACGTCTATACTACAAGTAAATTCGTTCAAGCCTGTCACATAATTTCGGGTCGATCTCTTCTTCACTTCGGCAGTAATCAGTTACATTTGTTGTACGTACTGATTACCTGGAATTCCCGGGGGATCGACACATTTAATTATCTTTTATCAAACAGATATTTGGTATTTACAACTATTTGACACTCCATTTTATAATAATTCATCACATTTGCTTGGCGCTTCACATCTTTGCGGAGATTAACGCAGGTAAATCCCATTTGGACCTGGCCAGTTTCGCATAGTTTTGTTTGCTCAAGCCGTGCCAGGCGATACAATTACTCGCCCGCAGACGGATTTTGTGTGCGCAAGCGACGGACAAAGAGATTACTTGTCTGTGCGACACATTTTGGACAGACATGAATGACATCATCATTTCCTGTCCACCTGTTTCAGAGACATTGCTTTAGAGGAAAGTAAGATGTTACATCTGAAACACATTGTCGAAAGAGTGTACGGACCTGTCACTTCCATATATGGGAGACGTGACCGTTTGCATCACGCACAGAATTTTCCAGGTCGGAATAATTTTGAATTCATCATCATGTAGATGTCCTTTGCAGAACGTCGCTCTCATCACTGCCCGCCTGAAAGACTCTCGATCTCTAGCCAGCCCTCCTGCCTCTTCCTCCATATATATATATATATAGATTTATACGTTTGATTTTGTTATATATATTTTTTTTACATTCGGGTTTCAAAATTAGCGTTATTTTTAATCGGTGCAAACTGAATCGTCGCGAATCGAGTGCTACCTGTACATGTTTGCTCTTTTTGCAGCATTCAGGCACCATTATTGGTCCCGAGTCCCAGAAGCCTAAACCCAACGGAGAGAAAAATGACACCGAATGACCTCGAGTGGATTGCTGAGGCGAAGAAGGCTTGACGTGCGCGTGTTAAAGGACTTGAACCACAGGGACTTGAACGGTAATGAATAACAGAATGAGGATCCGCCTGAACATTGATCATCTGTATCAATTGTAATGATCATTTAAAAAATAATATTTTTTACTACCTGAAGACTTTCTCAAATTGCAGACAAGGAACCAGGGGCCGATTAAACGTTGGGCCTTTTTGGCGCTGTCCGAGGGCCCACAGTAGAAAGAGGGTCCCGTATAATTTAAAATCAGTAATCAATGTGGAATCAGTAACCAGGGCCCAATGATACTTTTTGCCCAGAAACCCAGAGCATTGTCAGTCTGCACTTACAAGGAACTACAATTTGGTACTCTACAGCGGAGATGTTGAGGCTTGAAAGCTATGTACTCAATCGTCTCTCATTAAAATTACAGCGCAGAGAGTTTGACTTTTGAAAATGTTGTGCTCAGACGTCACTCATTAAAACTACAGAGTATAAAGGCTAAACCTTGAAAGCTATGTACTCACGCGTCACTCATTAAAACTACAGAGCAGAGAGGTTGAATCTTGAAAACTATGTACTCAGACGTCACTCATTAAAACTACAGAGCAGAAAGCTTGAACCTTGAAAACTTTGTACTCAGACGTCACTCATTAAAACTACAGAGAAGAGAGGTTGAATCTTGAAACTATGTACTCAGACGTCACTCATTAAAACTACAGAGCAGAGAGGTTGAACCTTGAAAACTTTGTACTCAGACCGTCACTCATTAAAATAACAGAGCAGAGTGGCTGAATCTTGAAAATTATATGCTCAGACGTGACTTATCAAAACTACATAAACACCAGACCTAAAGGCTTTGATATTTGGACATTCGCCCGAATATAACCTACAAGGTTGAACGAGACGAACCTCGCCAAAACGAGGCAACATTTTATTTAAAAAAACAAAAATCAAAACTACATGCTAGTCATTTCAGGTTTAGATATGTTTAATCTAGAGCAGTGGTTACCAACCTTGCTACAACCACGACACAGATTTCACAGTTGGTAAAGCTGGCGATGCATGCACCACGATTGATAAGTACAAATTAATTATAGCAATTCAGCCAATGGCATGTCGTTTAGAACTTTAAGGGAATAATTTATACTTAAATCAGGCCTGAAGATCTTTTATATTTGGACATGCGCCCTAATATCACCCGTGTGTTACCGGGGCCCGAAAGGGGAGCAAAGAATAGTAACACTGTTCCCTGCCAAGCATGTCGTAGAAAGCGACTAAGGAGGGTTGGGCATGGGGCTGGTTACCCCATCCTGTAAAAAATTTAAACCACAAAAAACTTCAACGAACATGGACAAGTCAATTAAAGAAAATACAACACAGCCATCCAAGACAGAGGAAGGTCCTCTCGCAGGGAGGCGTATGATGCAACACAGAAAGCCGAAAGGAGTCTGTGTTACTGACTAACCTTCTTTCTTCTAGGAGAACTTCCAGATTTGGCACCTGGAATGTTCGGATATTAAACGAACAAGGGAAAGTGACACAAGTAGCAGCAGAGATGAGGGAATATAAAATCGAGGTTCTGGGACTCTGTGAAACAAAGTGGAAGGGGGTAGACAGGAAGAAACTCATCACAGGTGAATTGGTGCTGTCCTCAGGACATGAAGACGAAAGTTCACACCACAGTGAAGGGGTAGCTCTTATGTTATCTAAAGAAGCACATAAAGCACTCATTGAATGGGAAGCCGTTGGATCCAGAATAATAACAGCTACTTTTAAAACAGCTAAAAAGAAAATAAATGTAAATGTCATCCAATGTTATGCACCAACTAATGACAAAGAAGAGTCTGTGAAAGAAGCATTTTATACTAGACTACAGGAAATTATGGAAAAAGTAAAAAGAAGAGACATCACAATTTTGATGGGTGACATGAATGCAAAGATAGGTACAGTCAACACCGGCTTTGAAGAAGCCATGGGAAAACAGGGGCTAGGAATAATGAATGAAAATGGGGAACTATTCTCACACTTCTGTGCTTCAAATCAACTGGCTATAGGAAGAAGCATGTTTCCACATAAGAGAATACACAAGGCAACATGGATATCACCAGACCATAGAACAGAAAATCAGATTGATCATATATGCATAAACAAGAAGTTTAGATCATCATTGCAGGATGTAAAGGTATATAGAGGAGCAGATGTGGCATTAGATCACCACCTTCTCATAGCCAAAGTAAAAATGAAACTCAAGAGATATGCAACAATGCAAAATTATAGACAACAATTTAATGTAGGACATCTAAGAAATCAAGAAACAAGAGACAAATTTGCGGTCACAATATCCAACAAATTCCAAGTGCTCCAACAGCTGGAAGGTGTAGAGAATACAGAAGACTATTGGCAGCAAATCAAAACGGTATGGAATGGGACATGTGAAGAAATACTGGGGAAAAGGGAACGACAACAAAAAGCATGGATAACAACAGAAACCATCAATAAGATAAAAGACAGAAAAAACAAGAAAGCAGATTTAAACACAAGTAAAACCAGAAGTTCCAAAGCCAAGGCTCAAGAAGTGTACACAGAAGCAAACAAAAAAGTTAAAAGAAGTATCAAAAGAGACAAGTGGAAGTATATAAGGAGTTGGCAAGAGAGGCAGAAGATGCTGCAGCCAAAGGAAATATGAGAGAACTGTATAACAGCACAAAGAAGCTGACAGGCAAATACAGGCAAACAAGTTGCCTCATAAAAGACAAGAATGGAAAACTGCTCAGCAATATACAAGAGCAAATGAAGAGGTGGACAGAATATTTTGAGGACCTTCTCAATAGACCAGCTCCACAAAACCCCCCGAACATCCAGCCAGCAGAAGAAGAGCTACAAATTAACGGTGAAAGACCAATGAAGGAAGAAATAAAGAAAGCCATAAAGCTTCTAAGAGATGGAAAAGCGTCTGGACCTGATGGCATTCCAGCAGAGGCCATCAAAGCAGATATCGACACGGCTACAGAGATGTTATATAAATTACTTGGTAAAGTCTGGGAAAAGGAAAAGATACCAGCAGAATGGAAGGAAGGATATCTGGTTAAGTTGCCTAAGAAAGAAAATTTACAAGAGTGCACACATTATAGAGGAATAATGTTACTATCAGTGCCAGGAAACGTATTAAATAGGATTATCCTTGAGAGATTAAAAGAGTCCATAGACAAGAAACTGAGAGATGAACAAGCAGGTTTTCGACAAAACAGATCTTGTACAGACCAGATAGCCACTTTGAGAATAATAGTTGAACAAAGTCTGGAATGGAATTCACCATTATACATCGGATTTGTGGACTACGAAAAGGCATTTGACAGTGTAGACAGAGAATCACTTTGGAAATTGATGAGGCATTATGGAGTTCCCCTGAAGATCATTAATTTAATAAAGAAATCATATGAAGACATGACATGCAGAGTTCTTCATGAAGGACAGCTTACAGAACTATTTGGGATAAAAACAGGAGTGCGACAGGGATGCTTCTTGTCTCCATTTCTTTTCTTATTAGCAATAGACTGGGTTATGAGAACATCAACAACACACAACAGAAATGGAATCCAGTGGACTCTGACTAAGCAGTTGGATGATCTGCATTTTGCTGATGACTTGGCTCTTCTGTCCCATAACCGTAATCGGATGCAAGACAAACTGAAAACACTCGATGAGAGGCCACAGAAATTGGGTCTGAAAATACACAGGGAAAAAACAAAGATAATGAAAATAAATGCATGTAATGAAAACAGGGTTGAACTTGAAGAAGCACCAATACAAGATCATCTTGAAGATGTAGAATCGTACACATATCTTGGCAGCAATATAGACAAAGTTGGAGGGACAGATAGTGATATCAAAATAAGAATACAAAAAGCAAGAGGAGCTTTCATTGCATTGGGAAATATATGGAGATCAAGAGAAATCGGATCCAACACGAAAATAAGAATCTTCAACTCAAATGTGAGGTCAGTCATATTGTATGGCTCTGAGACATGGAGAACAACAAAGACAACAACCAAAAAGCTACAGACTTTCATAAATGGGTGCTTGCGTAGAATAGAGGGATTAAAATGGTATGACAAGGTTACTAACGTGGAACTGATGACAAGAACTAGACAAGTGCCAGTGGAACGAACGAACGAACGAACGAACGAACTTTATTTTCAAAGGGTTGAGAATTGGGCACGCAGGCCCGTCTGACATTCTGCCCTTCCTTTCTCTCATCTTTTATACTGATTTCATTTATTCTCACATACATTTTACCCATCAATTCAAGGAATTCAACGTTATAAAGGTAAAATAATAGCATACTCACATTCACAGTATCTAATTATAAACATGAAATAAAGTATGTTGAAAAATACAAACTAAGTATCACCATGAAACAAAATATGTTGAAAAACACTATCATCATCATTAAACCTACATTCAATATTATACCATTTGTTCGGAAAAATAATCACATTAGGGGGGCAGATAATCAGAACTCATAAAGTAATCGAAAAGTTTACGATTGTATGAATAGGGACTGAGGTTGTTATCTTTCAGATAATGTGGAAGATAGTTCCAGAGATGAGCAGCAGAGTAAGCTAAGCTTTTCTTGAATAAGTCAAGCCTAGGCTTGGGCACTTGTATTTTGTTAAGGCGTTGACTGCGTCTTTCACTGTATTTGAACATTGGCCACAGATATGTTGGAGCATTCATTGACAGGATTTTGTGAACAAATTTAGCTTTGTTGAACAGAAAGCGCTTTCTTAGAGGCAGTATTTTGAGATCTTTATATAGATCTACACACTGTGCTTGGCAGTTGTCAGAAACTGGACGCACTGCACGCTTTTGTAGTGAATGGAGTCTTTTTGTGTTGGACATAGAACAACCATCCCAGATTGTGGAGCAATAGTCCAGGTTTGTTTGTATGTGAGATATATAGAACAATTTACGTGCATCTTCATCTAGGAAATGTTTTATTTTAGCTAACTGGTAAACTTTCTGTGCCGTTTGCTTGGTCAGTGCATGAACATGTGAGTTCCAATTTAGATGCTGGTCAACGACTATTCCTAGAGTTTTATGTTCATTAACGTTTTCAATTGGTAAGGTACCAATATAGATCTGAAGTGTTGTTTTCTCTGAATTTTGTAATTTTTGTCTAGTTGATATTAACATGCACTTTGTTTTAATTATATTAATTAGCATGCGATTTCCGATGCTCCACCTAATCAGATTGTCTGTATCTTTTTGTAACGATAGTTCGAGTGTGTTGCAACTTGTATCACTCGTGTAGACAGTACAGTCATCAGCAAATAGGTCACAGGATGCGTGCTCGACGTGTAGTGGAAGGTCATTAATGTATATGGGAAAAAGTAGAGGCCCAAGAATAGAGCCCTGAGGAACGCCGGTATTTATTACGGTTGGGTTTGAGCAAGAGTTATTGTAAGAAACTACATGTTTTCTGTCTGACAGGAATGATTTAATTATCGTCACTAGTTGAAGGTTTACTTTTGATGTTTCTAGTTTTCTAATTAAAATAGCGTGATCTATCATATCAAATGCTTTTTTAAAGTCTACAAAAACTGCCCCACATATGTTATCGTTATTAATATTTAAGTGCCAGTTGTCAATCATCTTAGTTAGAGCTGTGTGACATGAATGTTTAGGTCTAAACCCCGACTGACTATCAATTAGCAAGCCGTTTTTAACTAAGTGTTGTAGTGTTATTTTATGTATGTGTTTTTCTAGTGGTTTGGATAGCGATGATATTAAGGAGATTGGCCTATAGTTACCAAGGTTATTATTGTCGGAAGTGCCAGGTTTTAAGAGAGGATATACCTTAGCGACTTTAAAGTGCCACGGAAAGTAACTCCGTGCGATACATTGATTGTATATGTATGTAAGCGAATCAATAATAGCTGGAGCCGCATAACGCAATATTCGATTACTGACTCCGTCTAGTCCTGATGAGTTATTATCTTTAAGTCCTAGAAGATAGTTATATACTTCATTAACTGTCATAAACGGAATGTTGGATGGGATTGTGTTGGTACATTTGTTCTCACAAAATACTGACAGCCTGCCTAAGTCACAAGGTGAATTTGGTATTGTAGATTTAAGACTGTTTATTTCTGCATGAAGGTAATTGCTGAAGTCTGTGCAAGTAAATGAACTGTTAGGGGTTGACGAGACTGACAGATTTCGCTTGTTCGCTAAGGTGTTGATTGCTTTCCATATATCTTTACTGTTTGTTTTGTTCTGAACCAAATTTTTAAAGTAATTTCTTTTTTCACTACGAATTAAATATTGCACTTTGTTCCTCTGTGCTCTGTATGTGTTAAAGTCCTTGTTTTTGTGAGCTTGATCTCTCTGCCTCATGGCGTCTAGCACTGCTTGGGTGATCCAAGGAGATTTGACCTGTCGTTTCACACGAACTTCTTTAGTTGGTGCGTGGTTATCAAACACATAAAGAAAGATACGTGTCCAATGGGCAATGGCGTCATCGGGATCAGAAATCTGGTAAACACTGGCAAGAGGTGCAGTTCGCAAATCATGTAAAAATAGTTCACGGTTGAAATTTTTAAAACTTCTAAATTTAATACTGATATGTTTATTTCTTGGAGCTTTATATTTATTCTTTGACCACGTGCAACATATAGGATAGTGGTCACTCATTGCGACAGTAGGAACAGAGCATTCTATAATGTTTTCTGCACAGGTGACGTAGATGAGATGAGAAGAAGACGATGGCGATGGATAGGACACACACTGAGGAAACCTGTTGATAGCATTACAAGGCAGTCCTTGTTCTGGAACCCCAGGGCAAGAGAGGCAGAGGTAGACCAAGAAGCACATGGAGAAGAGAGCTGGAAACAGAGATGAAAATGATAAGGAGAACGTGGCAAGAACTTGAGATGATGGCACGTGACAGGAGGACTTGGCATGTGTTTGTTGAATGCCTTTGCTCCTTTGGGAGTGGAGGGTTATGATGATGATGCACCCTAATATAACCGACTAGGTTGAACGGGATGTGTCTCGCCAAAACGAAAAACAATTTTTTTTTTTAATTTGAAAGGACACGTAAGAGAAGCGACCCATTGCAATGTTTATTGCGACGCAAATTTGGGCCACGACCTATTGGTTGAGATTCACTGATCTAGCGCAAGAGGGGATAAATAATACCAGTGAAGATCAATAAATCAATTGAAGTTAATCGCGTGACAAGAAAGACAGACGAAAGTAGAAAACAACATAAAATATGACTTACTGCTTTGCTCTCGTGCGTTTTTACAATTCTCTCTCTCTCTCTCTCTCTCTCTCTCTCTCTCTCTCTCTCTCGCTCTCTCTCTCTCTCTCTCTCTCTCTCTCTCTCTCTCTCTCTCTCTCTCTATATATATATATATATATATATATATATATATATATATGTGTGTGTGTGTGTTTGTGTTTGTGTGTGTGTGTTTAGATAACAATTAAAATATAATTACAAACACGCAAAGAAATAATATTTACATACAGAAGGACACGCAGGGAGAAAGACAGAGAGAAATATAGTGAGAATGAAAGAAAGAGAGAGAGAGAAAGAGGGAGGGAGAGAGACAAGATGGTTGGTGTACAAATCAAAACACAGCAGGAAGGCTAAGGTTCATGATCGAAAAAAAACGATAGGCCAAAAAAAGTACGAATGAGGGGGTGAACAAACGAATAAAACACTTGGGTAAGATAAGGGGGAAAAAGAACAAAGGAAATAGAGATAAAAATGAGATAAATGAAGAGTTAAAGAGCCGTCACGAAGAATGCTGTCAGAGATGAGTTGAAAGAAAAACAAAAACAAAAGATTATTAGAAAGTTAGAGTTCCGAAATAGCAACAAAGGAGAACACAACTACAGAGCCGTAAAATGGCAACGGAGTTAATAATATAGCGTTAATATTTAGCTAAAATAGTGAAAGAATAATTATTAAGAATATATTGAAGAGCGAGCGAAATTAAATTTAAAAAAAAGAGCATCGAGTATTGAACAATAAATTAGAAAGCAGAACAAAGCATTGAGATTGTTGAGAGCTGTGCACAATCATTAAAGAATTCGGGTTTCCCCGATACAGGGTTTCTCCCATTTTCGTTGCACAGTCTTTGTACAAGAAGTTAGGTTCGTTGTTAAGGAAGAGGTCAGAATGGAACGTGTGACGTCAGAGTGAGATGTTGCTCGGACTGTGGAAGGACGTGTATGGAACAGACGTTTATTTGTTCCAAATTGGTACAGTACAAGAATATGAAATTTTGAGGCAAGGTAGCCTATAAGGTAGTCGCCTCGGGTTTTCCCATCTGGACAACATATGGCATTTTAAGATTATGTGTTAACTAGCAATAACCCGTCAAACTTAAAGGGTTTTTAATTATAGTGTGCTGTTTCCGTTCCCGGATGAGCAGATAGAAGTACATTCTTAGAGTGTTTTTGGTTTCTTTCCATTATACAGTGTAATTAAACTGTTCATGAACACCGTCATTTGAACGCTTTTTTGTGATGATTGTAACTATTTTCGGGAGAGTATTTATAATGGAAACAATACAATTTTTCAACACGGTTGCATTCCTCAGCTGTGACCAACGTACACACGGCGAGAATTATGATGTTTTAGATTCAAATATAAAGTTCTTTGATGACAACATTTCGTGTGAAAGTGCGTGGATTGTTTTCAAAGAGTGTTCCCTGATAATAAGTGGTTTTAACAAAAACTTTCAAGTTTTCATGATTTGTACATCGGGTGAGGGCTCATGCACACCAATTTTTACGCACTTTTACTTTGTCGCGCGCTACTAATTTCGTGAAAGAATTAAAAAAAAAAAAAAAAATAAAACTAAAGTATTTGTTTTATATAACACCCACGCCGCGCAAGTTGCACACCGTGCGTTGCGCACTTTTTTTTTCTGGCGCGAGTTACTATTTTGAGTGAGACCGACCGACGTAACATACATCGGTAATTATGTTAGTTGGGATGGGATTTTGCAACTATGACTCGTGCCATGTATAGACATATTTCCGGGCCAAGTTGTTGGGTAAACATAGATGTAAGAACAGTCTTGATATTAGAGTACGAGGAATGATGTAACATTTCCTACGACATTGTTGTAATACACAACCAGAAGAAAGCAACATTTTGGAAGGGATTATCATTAATAATAAAGGTCAGGTCGGTGATGTAATGCGTTTGAAAATGGCATATAAGTGGTAACACCTTATATAGTCAAGCTGTAACGTTCCTACAAAAATCAGACGCTTTGCTAATGGTTGGTTTGGTATAGGAATGCTAAACTAAACTACTTCTGATTGGATCTTTCCACCAACGGAACCTTGTGGGAAGGAGTGTGTGTGGGAACAAACGTTCCGCTTAAAACATATAACAATGTAATATACCTTGTATTAGCACTGCATTTCCATCTTCTTCAAGGAGAAAATCGAAGACAGCCAGGAACGCGTAATATTTAGGACACCAGTGTGGGACAGGTCATAATACTGAAAGTGAATTCTAACATTAGAAAGGAGGAACTCCAGAGTTATTCCTCAGCGCCCCAAGTTCTAGGATCCTACTTCAATTGTACACAGTTAGACACTTAACCCACCTGAAGGTCAACGGCATCTTAATCAGTTGTCCGACATATTACCAGACTCCAACTGACACCACCTCGTCAGCTAAGTAGAACACTAGCACCGCAAACGGAACATTTGGTTCTCTCATTCACCAACAACTAAAGTCTTCCGATGAAGACAAATCCAACTGTTTTGTTTTGATAAAATCACTTTATTTATTTTAACTTGTTAACCAATAATTGATTATTTGTCGCGAGAGGTTTGGATGTGATTAAAATTACAGATATCCTGGACAAATAGGTGTATCAGAGGATACCAGGATAGTGCCAGATAAGAGACTGGTCTTATAAGAAATACCCCCTTCTCTGAAAAGAGTAAGGGTGTATCGACATCAAAGTGGGGTCAAGCTATGTAAATCTTCAGGTATGATGATATTGTTTGGTCCTGAAGATCTATCTGCTACCTCTCATGATCCCAAAATGATTAATGGATATATATTTGTTTGTGTGGTTAATTATCTAGGGGTAAATTAAATTAGTTATAGGTAATAACTATCAAACAGAACATTAACTTAATTACAAAAATTAAGTAAAACTGAATGAAAGTATTTACAATTTAATTGTTCCTAAACCCGGTTTCTTTTTGTTAGGAAAACTCAAAATTTGTTTATAATGTATTTACAAAATGAAATAAATAAGATGGAATGTTATCCATAACAAGGCAAAATTATGCTTGTATATTTAGTTATATAAGTAAGTAAAGTTCATTCACTAGTTCACACTCTTGATATCAATGTCCCTGGCAGGTAACATAATAGGATTTGATTATGGTCCTCTGTGAGTCATCATGAATAATGTTGACTTCTATAATAAGTCTGTATTATAATAGTTTTACTTTTGGTCTTTAATACTTTTTATTTTATTTATTCTGGTTCTTTGTATGGTTGCTACTGGATAATCTGTCAAGTGGATCTATATCCACTTAACTGGCATGAAGTCTGAGACACCTCTAATCCTGGTTTGGTTCGCACAGAATATGAACTCCAGGCTGGGATATGTGGCTTTCGCTCTATCAAACTGGAGAACAATACACCACCCTAGCTCGTCTCACATGTGTGTCTCATGAACTTGAAAGATACCAGGACCAAACCCTCAGGCAATAATACACAAGCTGAGACAGACCTCAATGGGAATCTAGTTCTGCTTCAGGTCAGAATGGCAAAAGACTTTGCATTTACCGTGTGCTAGATTCATTCAGCTCGGTAGCTTTTCAAATAATAGTGGCGGACTTCCTAAGTCCCCGTTTCTATATATAGAGCTGCATCCGACCAATCGGAGCAGGGTCAAAAAATATTTTAAGAATCTTACTCTAAAGGATTTCCAACCTGCCCGTACAATGTGACTAATTTTTAATATTTTATATTTCAGTTATTATTGAACCGATTTTAATTATTTAAATTGATAATTAAACGGCCAATTTATCTCTATCGTTATATATGTATATTCTTTAAGTATTTCCTGGCATTTCAATCTAGGTAATTTTTAAGTACTTAAATCGGGTGCTACCCTGATGGAAAAATATCACTAAAACCAATTTTTCTCTTTAAATGACTTACTTTTATGAGGCCAGCTTGGTATCTATTTCTTAAGTGATATATCAGGTGTTATAATAGCTATGTATTCATTTTTATTTATCACTATTCTTTAAGAAATAAAATAACTCCTTCCCACCAGAAACACAGAATAGGCCCTTTCTGCTTAATATAAAAGGTATCTTTATAGACACTAGAAAAGGAGCGTTCTGATTGGTCATTATATTTGGACCTTTTATCCTAGATTGAGCGCGGAAAATATGACCGTGGTTATTCGAATGCGTGATGTGAAACAGACATCATTTCACGACATTATTAAACCTGTTTATATATCAATATAAATACAGAGTTGAATTAATCATTATTGTGTGAATTTTATGTCTGAACCCATATGGCTCATTATAAAATACATATCCTTTCAAAACTATTAAAGTACGGTAATATTTTGCTAAATCAGTTTCAGCTGGGGGCTTATAAAATACGAGTCAAGACCTTTCCTCGCAGATGAATCTGAGAATAATAAGTTTATAACAGCTTAGATGATCTCAGTTGTTATACTTTCCTTTCTATAAATTCCTGTGAGACTCCCTGAAATAGAATCATCATTCTTCTATTTATACCTCTGCCAAGAGTAATCTTCAGCGAAGATTTGATACCTTCGATATCTCTTATCCTTGTACTCAAAGTTGGGCCATTGTTGGACCACTACTATAGAGCAGAGAAGACAACACCCGCAACACAAACTGAACTGACATGTGTAGGTAGATGAAAGAAGTAAACAGAGAAACCTGATAACTGGATGGATGAAAGAGCTAAACAGAGAAAAACGAGATAACTGGGTGGGTGAAAGAGCTAAACAGGGAAAAACGAGATAACTGGGTGGATGAAAGAGCTAAACAGATAAAACGAGATAACTGGATGGATGAAAAAACTAAATAGAGAATAATGAGATAACTGGGTGGATGACAGAGCAAAACAGAGAAAAACGAGATAACTGGGTGGATGAAAGAGCTAAATAAGCGTGAAAAAAAAAAACACTCCGGTGGATGAGAGAACTAAATAAGCGTGAAAAGAGATACTCCGGGGGATGAAAGAACAAAAACAGAAAAAAGAGAGCTTTGGCAAAATCTCATTAAAAAAGGTAATGAAAGTAGCAGCGAATGGCGTAAAGAATAAAATACCAGAAAGTCATCGATAAATTGAAGAGAAACAGAAGGAGCAGGCAGCGGTAAAGGAATATCCAGCGAAGATGAAAAAGCGACATCAAGAACAAAAACATTCAAACCACCAAGAACAAGGAAACTCGGAAAGATGCTGACAGATCATTAAAACAATAACTGATCCACATTTGTACAATTCATTTTACGTGGCAACTTTTCACCAGCTTCGATATTGTGACTCTCCAATGCAATGCCAGGCAAGACTCAACAAGTGCATTGAAACCAACAATAAATCCCAGGAAGTTATACTGCTTAATAAGTTTGTATCATGAAAAACATATCCACACATATCAATATTCCTGTAAAAAGGTCATAAAACGTTGGCCAAACTAGCAGAAGAAAGATAGAGGGTGACTCGTTTTCGATAGCGTATGATAAAGTGAAAAACAGGAATATTCCAAACCAGTGACAAGCTATCATGACTTTAACATTCTAAGTATGTTGTCTACCATCCTTTAAATGTTAATGCTTCTTCTTTCTTCTCCTTTCTCACATACTTTTATTTTTAAAAGTTAAGTTCATTTGTTTATGAATATTTATGTAATTCTATAGGTTTAATCGGTTATTTATCTTTATCTTTAATTTCTCCTCATTTGAAGCCTCGGACTTCTTTCCAACCCTTTGTTTGGTACATTTGTGGTTTCATCGCGGCCTTCATCATCATCATCATCATCATCACTATCAACATCATCATTACCACCATCATCACTATCATCATCATTACCACCATCACCGTCATCATCATCGTCCTTGTCATCATCATCACCATCACCATCGTCGTCGTCATCATCATCATCATCACCACCATCATCATCTCCATCACACTTCACTTTACAACCTTCAATAAGTTCACGCCAAAGTCTACTCCTATGGCATTCACTTATATTCTCTCCATCCTACCAAGAACTACTAATACACGCCTAGAAGAAAGGGCTTATTCCAACATGAATCTAATATTAACAAATTACCAACGAAGTTATTGTTATTGTTATTGTTGATGAGAATCAACATCATTGCAGTCCGGGCAAACCCATAGGTGCTCAAGCTCCCTCAGCAAATGTCGAAGGGAATGACAGTGAATTGTTTCTCTTGCGCGTTAGTTGTATACACCCCGAATGCATCCTAACATAAGTTCATCCCTGCCAGTCTGACGCTTGATGCCAAAGTCCAGCATTTTTAGCTTTGATGATTCATTGATTGCATGTCGTTCTCTAATAGGTGATCATTAATTGTCTTCAGTATCTCTCCCTTGTCCATATCCAATGCACCTTCTATGGGTGCTCATGAAGCTAGTCTGTCATCTCTGTCATTACCGCGTACCCCTGTATGACCAGGGCAGTAGATCCACACCAGTTCCTGGATATTCCAGGTTTATATGGAAGTTTCCCATTCATGCCGTAGCCATCCATGTTGGACCTTCCGAAATATGTAATGAGAGTCTGACACAGTAACTGCCCTTGTTAATGAAGTTTCAGACAGCCACCTTATGGTTACAGTACTCTACCTCCATTCTCGTACTGGAGGTTGTTATCATGTAAGTCCCCGCTATGTTCTAACACGAAGTTAATTCAAAACAACATAAATATACTTTACTAACTATAGGTACTGCGATTTCTGACGTCCGACTGGCTAAGAGGTTACATCGCTTGTCTCACGCAACAAAATTCCAGGATCAGTACCTGATAGCGTCACACTTTAGCCTACCCAGCTGTAAATTGGTACCTGACTCTGCTCTTTAGTTAGGGAAGGCTAAGGCAACTAGGAAGGGCACTCGTCACCCCACCTCATAAAGCTGCAACTAGTGTATTAAAGTCTCTAACACTTAATTTCCCTACGTCTGTTTTTGCAGCGACGCTACCAGTGCCTTTACTGCGCTATCCGCCGCTCATTAATTCTATCTGGAAGATCTAAATTTATTCTGGCGCTATGTAGTAAGGCTTTTGTTTAATCGAAAACGTATCTATCTCCTTTATTCTATCGAATTTGCACCAATGGCGTTTTTACTCCATCAATTGAACGTCTAATTTCTCTAGAGAGCTTACAAAATGCTGAAATGGTTTTTTTTTTTTGTTTTATTGTTCTCTTGTAGCGGGAGGTTATTTAAAAGTATATATTATGTAAGAGTATGCCAGTAAAGAGTTCTGACCTTACAAGTAATACCCCAGTCTTAGAAATAAGCACTGGTGTATTGTTATCATAAAAATAGTCAGACTGTAAAAACCCTGGCCCAGTTGGTAAGAAGTAGTACCAGGATTTAAGGTGTCTCCTCCCTATGACTATCTTATGATTACTTATATTCTAGGGGATAATAACATGAACATTCACTGAAACCACAAATGGAAAAAGTGAATAAATCCTCAGGTACAGTTAAAATAGTTTAATAATTACACTAATATTCTATTTCTACTAGTTGGAAAAGAGTATACACATATATATAAAAATATTCACACAATTACTATTATTGTCTGTTTAGACTTCAAGATCTTAAATAATAAAGTTACTGAAATCACTGTTATTAGTCCTTTGAATTTAAGGATAACTGTCATCAGTTGACTGAGTTTCTGTATGGTTAATTATTGTTTTGAACTATTGGCTGTTTCACATGTATAGGTGGTCAGTGTCAAACAGGACACTTATCTTTCCAACTTGATACTGCTGAAACTGTCCTTTGCTGATATCAGACTTGGTAGGCCCAACAGTAGGGATGCCAATGATCAGTTGAAGTTCACTCTTTGGGGTCCTGCACTTTTGTGGGATTGCCTCGGAGGAACTGCACCGGCTTCTGATACTGGACAGTCTGGTTTGAGTTATTTCATGGAACCTGCAACATATCAGCCTTGGCTAGTATCTGGCTAGACTTGTAGCTGACTAGCACAGATGTCAGACCAGTCAGTCATCAGATGTCACCGTTATACAATCATAGTAAGCAAGGACATCATTTCAGTGATATAGCATTAATATTAACATGTCAATTAAGTGTAACTGACTAGCACATAAGTCAGACAAGTCAGTCATCAGGTGTCAAAGTTATACAGTCATAGCAAGTAACATCATTTCAATTATACAGAATTAATATTAACATATCAGTAATAAACATCATCTGGTTTATTCCGCTCCTATACATCCCTTCATATGCTATAACTTGATCCTTCCAAATCATATCAAGTACAAATTCAAATACTGATGCTATCCTTAGCATCTACACAAAAGTAATACATAAATAAAGAAAGTGAGTGACCACGTGATCAGGTTGCTTTCTACTGAAACTGGCTATAGAACACTCCAGTTTACCAGCTGTAAATGGGTACAAAGTTGTGCGCTCGAACTAGGGAAGGCAAAGGCAGCGAGGAAGGGGACTAGTCACCTTAGCCTCGTAACTGGGATCTTCCATGATGAAGTTTCTAACACTTCATTTCCCTATGACAATCTCTGGTCATGGGACTGCCTTTATCTTCGTAAGCGATAATGCATTTAATATCGACGAGATACAGCATTAAATATAATAAATATTTTTTATTTGGCTGTGGGGCTAGTTTTGATACGTTTTTGTACAAGCAACCATCTTCCACTAAGCACATGAATAAATCATATTAAAATAATAATACGTTATATCAATGAATATTATACAGGCATATTTTGTGAATTCTAAATGAACCTGTAATACAAAATAAAAGAAATTATTATACAGGATAGCTATCGTAAATTCGCTTACCCTCAGACTCCAGACACTTAGACTGAAATTTTCTGGCGATCCGCTCACACTTCAGATGGATTTAGAGTCGTGGCGTTATCTGCCCTCAGTCTTGTCTCAACCTCTTGCGTTGTGTATCTCTCTCAGTTTACCGATCCGCTTTAAATACGTATAGCGCGGACGTATCGGAGAGTACCGACGTCACAGCTTAAACCTAACCTGAAAAAATCCTTCCCGAACAGTGATTTCGGCAGATCTGTGCGTCGACTGAAATTTTGCCTTTATCATTCTCGGCATATATAATATCCATATTGTTCCATCTTATCTAGTTTTATACAGCTGATAAAACTCTATCTTCCTATCCATGTAAATTCCCAAACTGTTATATGTTGATTTTAATATTTCGAACAGAAGTGGGTTTACCAGCTGTTAGCGTAACTGTGGGCAGCCGAAATACGCATATATCTCCGAAAATGAGAACTTCCTACCGTTCCATCTTATATGCAGTTATACACCATCCTTCCCTGTACTGAAATGTAAAATTCTTTTCATACGGATTCCCTTCGTTTATTTTTTATCGATGGCGATTTCCTCTGTCCGATACACATTTCGCTGATACGCCGCCATTTTGAAAGCGGTCACTCGATCGTAGATGGGT
>JAMPIV010016798.1:0-47500 GCA_024509875.1 Oreohelix idahoensis | reverse complement strand
AAAAAGGGTTACTCACGTAAAATCAGTCTCAGGCTAGACATGTTAACCAGAGATTTTGCCTCGAGTAATAGCGGGAGTACGATAAAATAAAATATTTCACTATCCAATCTGTTCATGTTCCATGTGTCAACATCCAATCTGTTCATGTTCCGTTTGTCAACATCCAATCTGTTCAAGATCCGTGTGTCAACATCCAGTCTGTTCACGTTCCGTGTGTCAATATCCAATCTGTTCATGTTCATCGTGTCACCATCCAATCTGTTCGCGTTCCATGTGTCAACATCCAATATGTTCACGTTCCGTGTGTCAACATCCTATCTGTTCACGTTCCATGTGTCAACATCCAATCTGTTCACGTTCCATTTTTCAACATCCAATCTGTTCACGTTCCATGTGTCAACGTCCAATCTGCTCATGTTACGTTTGTCCACATCAAATCTTTTAAAGTTCAATTTGTCTATGTCCAATCTGTTCACGTTTATTTTGTTCAAATTTTATCTTTTTACGATCAATGTGTCCACATTCAATCTGACTGTGTTCAATGTGTCAAAATCCAAAGTGATCACATTCAATTTATTAAGTAAAACTCGGTTATGATCAGCTTGTTCCCATCTACTCTGTTCGTTCATGGTTTTGTGCGTCCAATGTGTTCGTGTTTATTATATCAACAACAAAATCACATGCATTTTAGAAAACGCAACTTCATACACAAAATTCGCTGGAAAGAACGACTCAACATTCGCAACGATTTATTTTTTTTAAACATGCATCTAAATATATGTCTGGACACTAGATAACACAGTTCATTCCGTGATAATTAAGAACCATGGGTATGGAAACGACGTGCTTTGTAAGCTAAATGCCGCAACTGATTGGAAATCCGAAGTAGTCTGTGTGGTGGAAGTGGTAGTAGTATGAGTAGAAGGAGTCATGGTGCAGTGATAATTGTAGCTTTTGTGATAGTAGTTTTGTTAGAAGCAGCAGCAGTTGTAGCAGCTGTAATAGTAGTATTACCTGATACAGTAGCAGTATTACCAGCAATAATAATAATAATATTATTAGAAACATCAGCAGTTGTAGTAGCTGTAGTAATAGTATTACCTGAAGCAGTAACAATTGTAGCAGTATTACAAGACAGAATAATAATACTATTATCAGAAACAGCAGCAGTTCTATTAGAAACAGTAGTATTATTAGAGACAGTAGCAGTTGTAATGGACATAGTAGTATTATTAGAAGCAGCGGTAGTTGTAACAAAAATAGTAGTATTATTAGAAGCAGCGGTAGTTGAAACAGAAATAGTACTATTATTAGAAGCAGCGGTAGTTGTAACAGAAATAGTAGTATTATTAGAGACAGTAGCAGTTGTAATGGAAATAGTAGTATTATTAGAAGCAGCGGTAGTTGTAACAAAAATAGTAGTATTATTAGACGCAGCGGTAGTTGAAACAGAAATAGTACTATTATTAGAAGCAGCGGTAGTTGTAACAGAAATAGTAGTATTATTAGAAGCAGCGGTAGGTGTAACAGAAATAGTAGTCCTACCAAAAGCAGTTGTAGTAATAGTATTACCAGAAGGAATAATATTATTATCCTAAGCAGTAGCAGTTGTAATATAACCTGTAGTATTATTATAAGCAGCGACAGCTGTGATGGAGATAGTAGTATTAGGAGAATAAATAATAATACTAATTTTAGAAGCAGAGGTATCCGTAATATAAATAGTAGTATTATTAGAAGAAGCGGTAGTTGTAATCGAAATAGTAGTATTATTAGAAGAAGCAGTAGTTGTAATAGAAACAGTAGTATTGTTAGAACAAGCGGTAGTTATAATCGAAATAGTAGTATTATTAGAAGAAGCGGTAGTCGTAATAGAAATAGTAGTATTATTAGAAGAAGCAGTAGTTGTAATAGAAATAGTAGTATTGTTAGAACAAGCGGTAGTTGTAATAGAAATAGTAGTATTATTATAAGAAGCGGTAGTTGTAATAGAAATAGTAATATCATTAGAAGGAGCAGTAGTTGTAATAGAAATAGTAGTATTATTAGAATAAGCGGTAGTTGTAACAGAAAAAGTAGTATTGTTAGATCAAGCGTTAGTTGTAATAGAAATAGTAGTATTTTTAGAAGAAGCGGTAGTTGTAACAGAAATAGTAGTATTATTAGAAGCAGCAGTAGTTGTAATCGAAATAGTAGTCTTATTAGAAGAAGCAGTAGTTGTAATAGAAATAGTAGTATTGTTAGAACAAGCGGTAGTTGTAATCGAAATAGTAGTATTATTAGAAGAAGCGGTAGTCGTAATAGAAATAGTAGTATTATTAGAAGAAGCAGCAGTTGTAATAGAAATAGTAGTATTGTTAGAAGAAGCAGTAGTTGTAATCGAAATAGTAGTATTATTAGAAGAAGCAGTAGTTGTAATCGAAATAGTAGTATTATTAGAAGAAGCAGTAGTTGTAATCGAAATAGTAGTATTATTAGAAGAAGCAGTAGTTGTAATCGAAATAGTAGCATTATTCGAACAAACTGTAGTTGTAATAGAAATACCAGTATTGTTAGAACAAGCGGTAGTTGTAATAGAAATAGTAGTATTATTAGAAAAAGCGGTAGTTGTAATAGAAATAGTAGTATTATTAGAAGTAGCGGCAGTTGTGATAGTAGTATTATTATAAGCAAATAAATTAAGGGGCTGCTGTAAAACTGGTAAGGAATATATATATAGCGGCATATATTATATATATAGTATTATATATATATTATAAATATTATATATATATAAAACTATAAGGAAATATATATATATATATATATATATATATAAGTATATACCTTGTAAACCAATAAAACGGTATTGAATCAGTTCTCCAAATTAACGGTTCACATAAAGCAAGGGACGTTTTGGGTTTTACCCTTCGTCATCCACAGTTGCAAACAGGTGACAAGGACAAAAATTACATATAGGTACTACAAAAACATACGTTGATGAGAAACATACACCAAATGAGCGATACAAGCAGATGGAAAAAGTAAACAACAACAGTGATGAGCGAAAAAAGAACAATAATAATGCAAGAAAATCGTAAAACCTGAAAGAAATACCGAAACAAGAAAGTAAATAATCAACGAAACGAAAGAAAAGAATGAACAAAACTTTGAAACAAGTAAAAGGTCACTTAGCTAAATCCGTAGATGCTTAGAATTGAACACTGGGATGGCTTGTCCAAGAAATTGTCTAAGGCAGTGACGTATAAGATAGCGACAAGTTAAAAAGATAAAAAAGAATACTAAACGAACCAAAACAAAAACATAAGAAGATAGATCGAAAAAACAACGAATAAATAAGAATGAACAAGAGAGAAAAGCCACCAGAATTTATGCAAAATGATGTTGGACATTAAGGCCTTTTGGAGATAAACAGCCCATTTGAAAAATTAGACAATTCTCCAACGAAAAGCGAGTTCGGTCATCACCGACACATGAAAGAAGGGCAGTGACATGAATATCGGAATTACCTGAATGGTGAGGCCTATTGAAATATATATATACTCATATATATTATTAGTCAATCGCCACTTATAATCACCTTCGTCGATTTTCAAAAAGCCTTTGATAGTCTACACCGCCCATCATTGTGGAAGATACTTACAATCTATGGTTTTCCAACAAAATATGTGAATATAATCAAAGCGCTATATGACAATGCAAGATGTTGTGTTAGAACAAATAAAGGGAATACAGAATGGTTTCCAGTAGAAACAGGGGTGAAACAAGGCTGTATTATGTCACCACTACTTTTTGGAATAGCTATTGATTGGGTTATGAGAAACTATACCCACAATGAACAATTGGGTATAAAATGGACAAATGGAAAATTCCTGGCGGACCTGGATTTCGCAGATGATGTAGCATTCTTAAGTTCAACACCAAGACAATCCCAAGAAGCAATAAATAATTTGTGTCGTCTCTCGGTTAAAATAGGTCTCCAAATAAATGCCTCTAAAACTAAAGATATGAACTTTTCTAACGAGACCTTTGATATCATCTTGAACGGGGAAAAACTACAGAAAGTTGAAAGTTTCAATTATTTAGGCAGTAAAATGACTCAGGATGGTGACACAACAAGAGAAATTCATACTAGAATTGCTTTGGCAGCTAGCGCCTTCAATAGATTATCTAACATTTGGAAATTACGATCATTGAATATACATACCAAGCTTCGTCTGTTTAATTCAAATGTTATCTCAGTGTTAACATACGGCTGTGAGAGTTGGAAAATAACAAAATCATTGGAGAACAAGCTGAATACATTCGAGAACAAATGTCTTAGAAAACTCATGAACATCAGTTGGAAAGAATTCAAGACTAATCGACAAATAAGACAAGACTCTAGGCAGAAATATGTCTCCGACTATATAAGGAAAAGACGATGGTCATATATCGGTCATGTCCTACGAATGCAAAACAACAGAATACCACTACAGGCGCTCACTTGGGTTCCTGAGGGTAAGAGGAAAAAAGGAAGACCAAAAGAAACACTCAGAAGAACAATAATAAGAGAAGGAAGAACGTTGGGCCTAAATAATGTGCAAGAGCTAAGAGGAGTGGCGTCACAACGAACAACCTGGAGAGCACTGGTTTCTGCCTTATGCGCCGTGTTTGGTGCTTAAAGAATTTATTATTATTATTATTATATTATTATAAGCTGCAGCATATGTAACAGAAATAGTAGTATTATTAGAAGAAGCGGTAGTTGTAATAGAAATAGTAGTATTATCAGAAGTAGCGGCAGTTGTGACAGAGACAGTAGTATTACCAACAACAGCAGCAGTTGTAGCAGTGATAGTATTCTTAAAAAGAAGCAGCGGCCGTTGCAGTAGTAAAATAAAAAGAAATCGCCTTGATTCGTCCTGCTGTGACTGACTCATTTCGTTTTTTCTCTTGCAGCCATTTCGTCTGTGGCTTACTTCAGATTAAATCTCTCATTCAGTCTCTCCATTTATACAACTCAGTCAACCAATTCTGTGCGAGCAGACTCTAAAAATAGTTGCACGTTTTCGCCACATTAAGGCCATTTTGAGTGGGCCTGCTGGACGTCAATCAACGGTGCAGTGAGCCAGGTTTATATTTAAGGCAACAATCCATTATCACGTGACATGAGTTGGATTAAAATAGGGATGTGAAGAAATCCGAAAAACCGTCGGAATCGGAACAATTTTAAGAAATGCAAGGTCTCAATAATTCCAACGGATTTCAGTGGTGCAAAATATAATTAATTTTGTTTTAAGATTCCACACCACCCCCCCCCCCCCCCCCCTAAAAAAAAATTAAAAAATAAATAAATAACTAAATTATGCTACTAACTTGCGTTATGCAAAATATAAAGTTTAAATCAACATTACCCGTTGATATTGTTTAAACAGTATAATTAATTATTAACACAATGTAACAATGTATATAGGTGGGCGGTGTCGTGGAACGACTTCTCACCGATTCTTTTCTTCTGTCTATTATTTTATATCTTTACTAAAATCTCTCGCTAGATTGTAATAATTCCCTTCAGTTGACTTTTTCATTCTTATAATGAAAAAGTCTCTCTCTCTCTCTCTCTCTCTTAGATTTAACAGTATTTTACTAGCTCAGGATTCTCGGTCCAAGGTAATAAATTATTCACTTCGCCAGCAAAAGTCGAAGGTGGAACACGGTACAACGATTCGAACAGGAAGTCGACCGTCTTTGTTGTTCACGAACTGGACGCATGTAAAACAGCCGGAAACGATGGACGCTAATGCGAATTGAAATGAAGGTAACTTGATACCCCTGGGACCAGAAGATGTATTTGCAACAATGCCACCCAAATCACAGCCCACCCCTGCCCGGGAACCAGCTGGAATTTTGGGAGGGAATTTTAAGAAGTCATTCTTCTTGTAACCATCGTTGGAAGCAGATGTGATTGTATGGGCCTCTGTCGAGGCTACTTTGCACTTGTTGCAAAATATCCTTAGTGAATTCGTTGTGCGAATCCACCCAGGTTGCGGTTACGTGGTACTATCCCAGGTTGCGGTTACAAGGCAAAAACTCGGGTTCGGGTAACACAGCAGTAATCCAGGGTGCGGTTACCAGATACCTAAACCAGGTCCAGGGTACAAGTCCATGGTACCAAGATTACCCTTACCCAACCTTATCCTATCACCCAGTAACCATCCCACACATCCCATAAACAGAAGAGGCATTCAGCGGAGGTGACTTACCCCATCCTTATCTGTGATGTGCACTGAGTCCAGGGAAGCAGACTCTGATACCCCTCTGAACTCATTAAACTGTTTATGAGACCAACCTACTGGGCATACCAAACCCAAGAGAGTTCCGAACCAAAATCATCTCCGCAGCTACTACAGTCCTTGAGGAGATGAGTATTAACACCTACCAGCAACACTACCATAGAAAAGATCTCTGGTCCAAGTGATGACCACACTAGTTGATTTTTTTTTATAAACAGTAGAGCTAAACTTTTTTTCATATTTATATGTGTATATAAAAATGTAAGATTCCATACCCTTTTATCCAACTTTACATAACAGAGTCTGTTGTTATTTTTCTTGTTAACTTTATTTGGGTTGTATTTTGTTTTAAATATAAATCTACACCCTGGGGGCTCAGCCATAATTCAATTAACTTCTATTGGGTCGGGATATTTTAAATGTGGCTGGACACCAAATCTCTTTCTCAACCTTATGTGCTTTACACAGTCCTTTTTGTAGGATTCCTGAGGAAGAATTTATCGTCCAGAAAATATCTTGTTTAGTGTCACCAGAATTCTCTTGTTTTTTTGTAAATTTCTAGTACAATATTTCCCGAGGAGAGGCAGTTTCTTCAAACTTGGAAGCTATCAATAAGACATTATTATCTTTATTCTTCCATTCCATTCAAGCTGTCCTATCACCTCAAAACCCTCACGACAACCGGGACGCTCGTGTCCGGGATTAACTCTTATTTCATATTTAGACACTTGTCTGAGATATGAAAACTCTTTATCTTTCCTAGATCACTACTGCTGTAGGTACTTGTCACTTATTGGTGTCCAAGGTGTCCCCTAGGTCTAGGATTAGATTAGAAAAGAGGGGACATATAAATTATCCTAGTGTATAATCCATATAAATTTTTTGCAAGAAACAGATTTTAAGTTTTGTTATGAGAACTTTTCTTGGTGGTACTGCTGGAAATTAGTTACCTATTGTTAACTAATTTTTAATTTGATGGTTATAAATGCTGGTTTGATTAAATATATGGTTTTGTAATACTTTAGTATAGTTAAGACTATAGAAAGTATTTTTGCCTTAATTATTGTTTGTGAGTTAGAGATCTCATACTCGCTCAACGAACCACTACGGATATAATGGAAGAATCTGTAGAGTTGAATGAGTGGAGAACATTCTGGACAGAGTTAGCCATTGAGTGTGAACTCTCCGGAGAAGAACTGGATACTTTTGTTTCACAAAAGATGGAAAAATGCAGGATGAGAGAAGCGGAAAAGAAGAAATGGAGAGCAAAATACACGGAAGAGAATGTGGAACATGAGAGACAAAGACAAGAAAAAATCCCTCCAGTGTAAGGAAGAACTGGAAACTCAGTTTCAACCTACAAATATGGAATCCAGGGATAAACTTGAATCTAGGAATACTCATCATGCCACTCCTTTGCCAGTTGCATCACCATCTTCAGTGGTAAATATAACTGCACCACATGAAGCCAAGTCTATGTCTCAGAATTCAGGCTCAGACAGAGCAGAGGTACGGATATCTAAACGGAGACATCTAGACCATCCTGAAAACAAGATTAAGCACAAGAGTGCTGATAATCTGAAGAGACCTTCCTCATCCTCAGCGAAAACTCACAACAGGCATACTGAAAACAACCGCACCAAAAAACCTGGTAAATAGGATCGCTCAACCAAATAGGATCACTCAACGGAAAAGGATTACGCAACCCTATGGGAAGGGAAGGGATGTTCTTGAACATCACCTGTCGGCCAACTTACATCAGTTAGACTGTATGCGCCGAGACCCAATCCCACAGACTTCTTACAAAGCTAAGGTCCCTACCATGGATGGGAACTTGACGAAGGCCCGGAGTGGATACAGGGATTCTCAAAATGTGGAGACTGCCACAGTAAATGGAGAAGAAATCACCTGTTTGTATTATCAAGGTCTTGGGTGTGATGCCCTTGTCTCAGCCTCTGTTATCGACCTTGATCAAGTCACCGAAGAGGATGTTGAGGTAACAGCACCCATGATAAACAACAGAAGGATGATTTTGCCTTTAGCTTATGTAGAAGTTAGGTCGAACTTTGTAAACGGCAAAGTAAAGGCCGCAATATTAGATGAACGAATTTACCCCATACCTCAAGGAGGGAAATATATCATCTTAGGAGACTCAGCACGATCCAGAGATGGCGTGACTGAACAGGCTATGGAGACTCCAATGCCTAACTCATCTTCCAATATTTTCACTGAAAAGTTGGAAGAGTGCAAAGGGATTGACCACCCCAGTGCACTTAATTCTGAACAAGTTTTGATAGTCTCACCCACTATCTGCATGCAGAAAGTGAAGCCGGGCCAGAATTTCTTGGTACCTGGTGGGATGAAACATGTTTCAGAAATATCTTCCTTTAACATGGGAGAAGCGGCTGTAGAGGAACAGGACTCTCAGGCACTAAGACTTCACTCAATTCCGATAACCTCACCCACTCTCTGGGATCAGAAAGTGAAGCGGGTCCAAATTTCTTTGGTACCTGGTGGGATGGAACATGTTTCAGGAATATCTTCCCTTAACACGGGAGAAATGGCTAAAGAGGAACATGAGCCTCAAGCACTTAGTCTTCAGTCAATTCCGATAACCTCACCCACTCTCTGGGATCAGAAAGTGAAGAAGGTCCAAATTTCTTTGGTACCTGGTGGGCAGGAACAAATGGTAGACTTATCTTTCTCTGTCACTGGAGAAACAGTGATAGAAGATCATACACGCTCTCATACTTGTGGAGATAGGTATGTGTCCTTATCCAGGTCAAGTAATATGACTAAAATAAGGTTGTGTATGAGGTTGGCAACCTCATCATGCAAAACTATTTGCTATAGATCCAACTGTAAGCAGAGTGTAGGCTTTAGGGCAAGCTCTTTGCCAGGAGGCAAGCTTCAATGGAGGATCCAGAAGGAGGAAAAGAAGAGAGGGATATTTTTGCGAGCAGGCTTGCTCAACCCACCTCAACTACTTATTGAAGAG
This sequence comes from Oreohelix idahoensis, assembly GCA_024509875.1. Lineage (NCBI taxonomy): Eukaryota > Metazoa > Mollusca > Gastropoda > Stylommatophora > Oreohelicidae > Oreohelix > Oreohelix idahoensis. Next base: position 38,227 of record JAMPIV010016798.1, on the reverse strand, counting down.
GAAACGGATAGCCATGTGTGGATTACAGGCATACCGTTTGACAGAGGAAAAATAGGAAATATTTGGATTGAAGGAATGGAGGACACGATACATGAATGTAGTGTCTGACATAAGAGAAGAGTCGGCTCGAACTTAGTTGGCCGTTGGCCGAACTTTCAAAAGGGGGCTTATGTCGTGGAACGACTTCTCACCGATTCTTTTCTTCTGTCTATTATTTTATATCTCTACTAAAATCTCTCGCTAGATTGTAATAATTCCCTTCAGTTGACTTTTTCATTCTTATAATGAAAAAGTCTCTCTCTCTCTCTCTTAGATTTAACAGTATTTTACTAGCTCAGGATTCTCGGTCCAAGGTAATAAATTATTCACTTCGCCAGCAAAAGTCGAAGGTGGAACACGGTACAACGATTCGAACAGGAAGTCGACCGTCTTTGTTGTTCACGAACTGGACGCATGTAAAACAGCCGGAAACGATGGACGCTAGTGCGAATTGAAATGAAGGTAACTTGATACCCCTGGGACCAGAAGATGTATTTGCAACAATGCCACCCAAATCACAGCCCACCCCTGCCCGGGAACCAGCTGGAATTTTGGGAGGGAATTTTAAGAAGTCATTCTTCTTGTAACCATCAATCGGAGCAGACAGACTCTGGGCCCAAGGGGGCATTTCATGTTGCGAAATATCCTTAGTGAATTCGTTGAGCGAATCCACCCAGGTTGCGGTTACGAGGTACTAACCCAGGTTGCGGTTACAAAGCAAAAACTCAGGTTGCGGTTACACAGCACTAAACCAGGTTGCGGTTACCAGATACCTAAACCAGGTCCAGGGTACAAGTCCATGGTACCAAGATTACCCTTACCCAACCTTATCCTATCACCCAGTAACCATACCACACATCCCATAAGCAGAAGAGATATTCAGCAGAGGTGACTTACCCCATCCTTATCTGTGATGTGCACTGAGTCCAGGGAAGCAAACTCTGACCCCCTCTGAACCCATAGAACTGTTTATGAGACCAAAGTGCTGGAGCATACCAAACCAAGAGAGTCCGAACCAAAATCATCTCCGCAGCTACTACAGGCCTTCGGAGAGTTGAGTATAATACCTACCAGCAACACTACATAGAAAAGATCTCTGGTCCAAGTGATGACCACACTAGTTGATATTTTTTTATAAACAGTAGAGCTAAACTTTTTTTCATATTTATATGTGTATATAAAAATGTAAGATTCCATACCCTTTTATCCAACTTTACATAACAGAGTCTGTTGTTATTTTTCTTGTTAACTTTATTTGGGTTGTATTTTGTTTTAAATATAAATCTACACCCTGGGGGCTCAGCCATAATTCAATTAATTTCTATTGGGTCGGGATATTTTAAATGTGGCTGGACACCAAATCTCTTTCTCAACCTTATGTGCTTTACACAGTCCTTTTTGTAGGATTCCTGAGGAAGAATTTATCGTCCAGAGAATATCTTGTTTAGTGTCACCAGAATTCTCTTTTTTTTTTTAGTAAATTTCTAGTACACTATTTCCCGAGGAGAGGCAGTTTCTTCAAACTTGGAAGCTATCAATAAGACATTATTATCTTTATTCTTCCATTCCATTCAAGCTGTCCTATCTCCTCAAAACCCTCGCGACAGGCGGTAGACACTTTGAACGTGTTAAAATTGAGTAAAATTGGACTATAGTCCATACACACACACACAAACAAACAACAACGGCTGAAGACCCTAGGACTAATCGAACGCTTGAGATAATCAAGATAAACTAAATGAATGCCTTGAAGACAAAAGTCTTGATGGAAAATTCATGCGACTGCCCACTTGGGGTCATGACCCTGAGTGTCATCCTCAGGCCTCTCGGTTCTTTTTTCTGCCTGCACTGAGAAATGAACGCTCCCACCACATTCGGATTTCTTGAAAGGGCTTTTCAGTATAAGTTTTATGAATTCTGCTTGCACTGAGAAATGAACGCTCCCACCACATTCGGATTTCTTGAAAGGGCTTTTCAGTATAAGTTTTATGAATTCTGCTTGCACTGAGAAATGAACGCTCCCACCACATTCGGATTTCTTGAAAGGGCTTTTCAGTATAAGTTTTATGAATTCTGCTTGCACTGAGAAATGAACGCTCCCACCACATTCGGATTTCTTGAAAGGGCTTTTCAGTTTAAGTTTTATGAATTCTGCTTGCACTGGGAAATGAACGCTCCCACCACATTCGGATTTCTTGAAAGGGCTTTTCAGTATAAGTTTTATGAATTCTGCTTGCACTGAGAAATGAACGCTCCCACCACATTCGGATTTCTTGAAAGGGCTTTTCAGTATAAGTTTTATGAATTCTGCTTGTACTGGAAAATGAACGCTCCCACCACATTCGGATTTCTTGAAGGGGCTTTTCAGTATAAGTTTTATGAATTCTGCTTGCACTGAGAAATGAACGTTCCCACCACATTCGGATTTCTTGAAAGGGCTTTTCAGTATAAGTTTTATGAATTCTGCTTGCACTGGGAAATGAACGCTCCCACCACATTCGGATTTCTTGAAAGGGCTTTTCAGTATAAGTTTTATGAATTCTGCTTGCACTGAGAAATGAACGCTCCCACCACATTCGGATTTCTTGAAAGGGCTTTTCAGTATAAGTTTTATGAATTCTGCTTGCACTGGGAAATGAACACTCCCACCACATTCGGATTTCTTGAAAGGGCTTTTCAGTATAAGTTTTATGAATTCTGCTTGCACTGAGAAATGAACGTTCCCACCACATTCGGATTTCTTGAAAGGGCTTTTCAGTATAAGTTTTATGAATTCTGCTTGCACTGGGAAATGAACACTCCCACCACATTCGGATTTCTTGAAAGGGCTTTTCAGTATAAGTTTTATGAATTCTGCTTGCACTGGGAAATGAACGCTCCCACCACATTCAGATTTTTTGAAAGTGCTTTTCAGTAAAATTTATGAATTCTGCTTGCACTGGGAAATGAACGATCCTACCATTTTCTGACTCCCTGAAATGGCTTTTCAATCTTGGTTGTATTAATTCTACCAAATGGAGGCGCCATAGAAGTAACATTTTGTGCTGCAAATAATCTTACTGTCCTGTATTCTATTGTCAACTGGTGATTGATCGACCTTTTCGAATGTTTGTTCCCTCTCACACTAACAGTTTAATCACTGATTGATGTCGAATGTCTTCCAGAAAGTGGGTCATCTTCGACAGGTTCTGAACTTTATTGAAAACTTTTCATTCAATACAAAAACAACAGCTTTGCTCAAGCAGTCACTAAATTGAATGTAGCTTAGGCCATTCCTATTCGTCTCTTGATTTATGTTTCGCATATGAAATCCTCCGTTATTATATGACCAAGATACGAGAAATTCTAGCCTTGTTACAATATTCTTCCATTTATTCTTACCTTTGACGTTGGCTTATCGCCTGCTTTGCTGTGAACTGCGCTATCTTTTTGTTTATATCTGTTGTATCCTTCCTACGTCTTTCTTCATTTTCATTAATATTTATCCTGTTTATATTTGTTTGTATTACAGCGTCCCAATCCATTCACGCCATACCACGATGTGATTTAGTCTTTGTAGGCTCACACCTGATGTAAGAAGGAAATTAACAGCCGATTAGCTAAGAAGTATCAGCGCTTACCTCTCGCAGCTAAGTTACAGGTTTGATACCTGGTAGCGTCATGTTCCAGTCTAACTAGCTGTAAATGGACTCCTGACTCTGCTGTTGTGTTTGGAAAGGCAAAGGCAGTGAGGAAGTGAACTAGTCAACCAACCTAATAAAACTGAGCCTAGTATAGTGTAGTCTGTAACGCTTCACTCCCCTACGGAAGTTTCTACTACAAGACTAGGTTTTCCAAGTTGATAGCGGCACTAAGTGTTACTAAAATACCAGGTAAGTCAAATTATTTCTGTCTGTGTTGGCACGGCAGATCTTTTTGAAATTACTTGAAACCATTCCTAGCAAGAACCAATAGATATGTAATGGTATATGACGGCGCTTAATGGTTTCATTATTACGTTCCTAGCAAGAACCAATAGATTTGTAATGGTATAAGACAGCGCTTAATGGTTTCATTGGTACGTTCCTAGCAAGAACCAATAGATTTGTAATGGTATAAGACGGCGCTTAATGGTTTCATTGGTACGTTCCTAGCAAGAACCAATAGATTTGAAATGGTATAAGACGGCGCTTAATGGTTTCATTATTACGTTCCTAGCAAGAACCAATAGATTTGTAAAGGTATAAGACGACGGTTAATGGTGTCATTATTAAACTGGAGGGATCTGTGTGTAGCTTGTATGAGACTTATAATTCAGCGTCAATTTTAATGTATCAACTCTATTTATAGACGGCATTGACACCCTCCAGTCTATCCAACTGTAAATGGGTACTTGGCTTCGCTTTTGGATAAGGGAAGGACAAGGCAGCGAGGAAGGCAAATGGTCACCCCCTCCTCTCGATATAGTATAGTGAAGTCTCTAACACTTTACTCCCTACGGCAGTATTCACTATGGGACCACATTTACCTTTGTCTAAATGTGCCTTCTACAAGAAGCGGGCTGCGGAGACCGGAAAGGCCAAGAAAGAGAGAGAGAGAGAGAGAGAGAGAGAGAGAGAGAGAGAGAGAGAGAGAGAGAGAGAGAGAGAGAGAGTGAAAAAAGGAATAATAAATGATACGTAAGGGTATGAAACAGAACACACAGATCAACATTATCAGCAAGAAGAAGAACAAAGAAGAACAGAGAAATTAAACAAGAAAGGCCAAATAACAACATTGTACCACAAAGAAAAATAAATAGATAGTCAGAATAAGGAAGAGTATGCAGGATGACTAGGTAAGAAAGTTGACAAACAGAACAAAAATGTGACCAAAGGAAAACCAGGTGGAAGACGAAGAAGAAGATGAACGAGAAGAAGAAAAAGAAGAAAAAGAAGAAGAAGAAGAAGGTGAAGATGGAAAGGAAAATGACGAACGAACGAACGAACAAACTTTATTTTCGAAGGGTTAAGAATTTGGCGCGCAGGCCCGTCTAACATTCTGCCCTTCCACTCTCAATTATCTTGCATATTATATCCTTTCATTCCCACATGTTACTTTAAGCATTAATATGAAGGCATGCAATATTATAAATGTAATTTAACAGCGTGCGTTTTCAGTATGCAGTCATAATCAAAATTAAGTAGTGTTAATTAAACAAACATTATAATTAAATTAAATTTAAAAAAAAATAATAATAATAAAATAATAAATGAAAATAAAAAAATAAAAATACGTACAGAAAATTATGATTTCAAGCATAATCAGATTAGTTGGCATGGTATCAGAACTCATGAAGTATTTGACAGTCTGCTATTGAAGGGGGTGAGACTTGGTGTTATTTCTTTGCCCTCCTTAACCCAAGAGCAGAATCAGTAGGAGAGATAGATGGACATAACTTTATTTAAAAGGGTAAAGAATTGGGGACCCAGGTCTGTCCGACCATCCAGCCCTTTATCTTTCATTCTGTATCCCGACACTCACTCATGTGTTCATCAGCAATTAATCTGCATTTTTGAATGTGTCATTAAACATCAGTACACAAATTACATAACATATTCTCGCTTATATCTGTACATTCTTGAGCGAAAATGAAATAATAATAATAATTTCTTACGCACTTCTGTAGCAGGACACATCTTCGAGCTGTAAAAATGTATATCTGCTCATTCGCATACACATCATCACATTTAAGCAAACAAAATACAATTAAATATTTCAAAAGTACAGTGCTATGCAGGTACATTCTCACATACATTACATTATATAGCAATACTACGTGGATGTAAAACAAATTTTTCGCATAGACAATAACGAGCGGAAGAGGAAAAGAAAGGTTGACATATAGATGAGATGTGGACTGACAATGGCTGCTTCTATGGGGGTAGATAATCGGTGTTGATTAAATGTTTTAAAAGTGCTTTGTTGAATGAGTATTGTGTATGTTGGTTTTTTATGTGGTGCGGAAGGCTGTTCCACAAGTAGGCTCCAGAGTAGGCTAGACTCTTTTTGAACAGGTCGATCCTAGGTTTGGGCAGACGTAACTGATGTAATTGTAGTCCCTCTCTTCTACTGGTTTGAAACAATGATCGTAGGTACGGCGGGGCATTGTGTGATAGAATTGCGTGAGTCATCTTGGCTTTGTTGTAGAGGAGACGTTTTTTTAGGGACATTATTTTAGGTTCTTTTCGTGTCCTTGCGTGTAGTATCGTGCGATTATCGGTAATCAGACGTACTGCTCTCTTATGCAGGGAGTGCAGTCTCTTTGAGGTGGAAGCAGGGCAACCACCCCATAGTGTAGAGAAGTAATCTAGATGTGTCTGTAAATGTGAAGTGTAGAACAATAGTCTAGTGTCTGTGTCTAAGAAGTGTTTTATTTTAGCCAGCTGGTATGTCTTTTGAGCTAAGTGTTTCGTTAAATTCCGTACGTGCGAGTTTCACGTCAAGTTCTGGTCAATCGTCAAGCCTAGAACTTTGTGTTCTGTTACATGATCAATGCGTATTGACTCCGCATGTAGCTGTAGCGATCTTTTGGTGAAGTTTAGAAGTTTCTGTCTGGTGGTAATCAACATAGATTTTGTTTTTCCTGTGTTTACTGGCATACGGTTCATATTACTCCATTTTGTTAGATTGTCTACATCGCTTTGAAGAGTCATTTCAAGTGCCGCGCAGTCAGTGTCACTAGTGTAGATAGTGCAATCATCTGCAAAGAGGTCACATGTTGAATATTTTAGATGTAGTGGCAGGTCGTTGATGAACAGTGCGAAGAGTAGGGGTCCAAGAATAGAACCCTGCGGTACTCCTGTATCTATCTTCGAGAAATCTGATGTCGAGTTGTTGTGGAACACTAACTGTTGTCGATCTGCCAGGAATGATTTGATGATGTTTAGTGGATTAGGACCTATTCTGAGGGTTTCTAACTTTTGAACCAAGATAGTGTGGTCAATCATGTCAAATGCTTTTTTGAAGTCGACAAAAACAGCGTCACATAATTTTCCATCATTTATGTTCGACAGCCAGTTATCTGCCATTTTGGTGAGAGCTGTGTGACAGGAATGTTAGGGTCTGAAACCTGACTGGCTCTCAATGAGCAGTTTGTTTGCTGTTAAGTGTTGAAGTGTGGTGTTGTAAATGTGTTTCTCTAGTGGTTTTGATATAGATGATAGAATGGATATTGGTCTGTAACTGTTGGGATCGCTATGTGAGCCAAATTTATAGAGAGGATACACTTCGGCAGTTTTAAATGCTGTAGGGAAGTACTTGTGTGCAAAACATTGGTTGTATTCATAGGTTAAAGAGTCGCAAATGATGGGTGCAGCGTAACGTAGAATCTTATTGCTGATACCATCAAGTCCAGATGAGTTGTTGTTTTTTAATGCCAAGATATACTTGAGTAATTCGTGTACTGTTAGAAAAGGAATATCTCTTAGATTTGTTGTGGTGTGTTCGGTGCTGCAGAAGTCTGTTAATTTACTAATATCGCAGTCCATAGGCTTTAGTGTCGACTTGAGATGGGTAATTTCTGTTTTGAAGTGGTTACTAAAATGAGTTGCCGTGAGTGAGCAGCTTTTTGGTAAAGAGTTTAGTGACTTTGATTTGTGTGTTAGTGTTCTAATGGCTGCCCAGACTTCTTTGCTGTTTGCTTTGTCTTGAATCATCTTTCTGAAATGTAGTTTCTTTTCCTGACGAATGAGGTACTGTACTTTGTTTCTAAGTGTCCGATACCTGCTGAAATCTTTGAGCTTATGAGCCTCGTCCCGCTCTCTCATTGCTGATAATATTTCTTTTGTTATCCAGGGGGCCTTTCTGGTGTTTTTGACACGGACCTGATTTAAAGGAACATGTTTGTCGAATATGTTGTAGAAAGTTTGTGTCCAGTAAGTTATGGCTTCTTCTGGATGCGGAAGTTGGTACACGTATGAGAGAGGGGATATTTGTAGGTCTTGTAGGAACAACTGAAGGTTAAAGATTTTGAAATTTCTGTAGTGGACTGTGATGTGTTCCGTTTTAGGTGCTTTGAACCCCTTTCTCGTCCAGGTACAGCAAATAGGATAGTGGTCACATATAGCTGTCTGTGTGACTGTGCATTCTATAATGTTTTCTGGGCAGGTCGTATAGATGTGATCAATTAGTGTAGATGATGAGTCTGTTACTCTCGTGGGTTGGGTGACTAACTGTGTGAGATTGTGATATTATTCCACGTGTTGTTCGGTTTGTGAAGGTCAATATTGAAATCCCCCAGTAGAATAATTTCCTTCGAAGAAGCCCAAACATTGTCCATCATTCGTGAGAATGTGTCAAACCATACAGTAGAAGAGCTAGGGTTCCGGTACATGTAACCAATTAAAACAGGGGTCAGGTTGGGGAGTTTGATTTCCAGCCATATACATTCAATGCCAGTATGTTCTAGATCATCACGGCGTCTGTACTGAAGAGATGTTGAGATGTCTATGACTAGCCCTGTTTCAAGTTGTCTGTTAGAATCCCTCCGGATGGTTGGGAATCCATGAATGCTAATTTCTTCATCTGTAATTTTGTCATTGAGACGGGTTTCAGAAAAAACCGAATATGTGGAAGTTTTGTTGGAAAGAGGTGGAGACTTCAGAAAGCTTACCTAGCAGGTGGTAAATGTTTAAATGTCCAATTTTAAGCCCTGTTAGTTTAAGCCATGGATTAGTGATATTGCCTATATTTTGATTAGAGTTTTTGCACTCGGACATGTGTCACAAAGTTACCCCTGTGAGGGTAACCAAAGAGAGTTATCTGTGAGGTGCCGGCTTTGTCAATGGCTCAGATTCGCCTGGCACCCGGTTGAAGATGAGCAGCAGGAGTGGAGAAGGTGAATATAAGACTTTGGGATGAATTCCCAGCATATAGCCCCAGTGATTCTGGATCTCGTGACATATACCTCCTACCACTCTATCTCCCCCTCTATATACTAACGAGCCCCCACTCCCCTATTACACTGAGTGAACAGAAGAGAAAGAGAAGAAGAACAGTATGTCTCTTTCGCACACTTTCGTTCCTTCCCTATATATGTGATAACGTGTGTTGGTAAACACAACTACAACATTTATTAATGTTCTGAAATATAACAACATTCAATTACACTGATACAAATGCAACTAGAAATAACATTAACTATCCCTGTGAAGAAAGATATTAGTTAATGCAAAATACACAAATGAATCTAAAGTCTACCCTATGTGATGATGATGAATTTAAGTAACTCCTAAATACTAACAAAAAGGATATCTTGTGTTTCTTGGTCTCTTGCTAACTGTCAATAAACTCTGGTTGTTTGAACACAATGGACAAGTCTTTGTCTGCCTACAATAACATTGGACGGTTCACTCGATTTCGCCAGGTGTCCACGGCTTGTATTTTTGTCTTTCACAATGCCTGTGTTGACATTGTCCCGAGCGTCCGAGGTGTCTTATTCATGGGTGAGGTTGAACACAATGTTAGGCGGGTGAGACTTCGTCTGTTATGCAGATGTCCTTTTGTTGTCTTGGTATTTTGCTTATGTGGTGACGATGATGGAAATATGTTGTATATTCGTATTTGTTGGTGCATCAATTGTACAGGGAGAATCTGTCCATTACTGCATGTAATTTAGGATCTCGATAAATTTGGTAGGCATTTGGTTTACAAAATCGTTCCGTCGGCTCTTGTCACGTCCGCTCAAGATTTCTCAAAGGCACTTGTTGTAAAAAAATCATCCGTTGGCGACTGCCACTTCAGATCATTAAATTTCTCAAAGGCACTTGTTGTAAAAATCATCCGTTGGCGACTGCCACTTCAGATCATTAAATTTCTCAAAGGCACTTGTTGTAAAAATCATCCATTGGCGACTGCCACTTCAGATCATTAAATTTCACGTGGACAGCTATTTAGAAATGCAGCAATCCTTCTGGGTATTTTCTGCTTTCTTTTTGGGTGGGTAGTCGATGATAGAAAGACCCTTCACCGCCTGGTAAATTCCTTTCTGACCCCCGTGGAGTATTGGTAGGTTGTTGCCGTTAATTACGTGTGAGATGCGTGTCGTCGCAGTATCTCGGTCGGCCCTACTCTAAAGCTTGTCCTGTGATTAACGCCAACCACGTAGTAGACTAAGGATGAGTATCTCAAATGGTCCCTGTCTCTACCACTGTGATGGATAAAATAATGAACCCTTTGTAAGTATCCCGTAAACTATGCTACGCCTGTAGTGTCTTGTATGTGAAATCTTATCACTATAAGAAAGGGCTGTGCGGTGTTTACTGCACGTTTAACATGTAATGTAAGAGACAAAATAAAAGTGTCTTGTATTTACTTCGTTATAGTTACTGGAAACTGTGCAATCTTATAAATATAATCATTCTCTGCATGGCGTTTATTGCAACCTGTACTTATTAGTGTGAAATATAATATTATAATAAACGTGACTGGTATTTACAGTGTTCTATTTATGGAAAATATGTATATATTATCTGAATGAAGTTAAGACATAATAATGATAAAGTACAAAATATATTACACTAACCTTGGTGTCCCTATACGAATTTCACTGACACAATGTCTTGATTCTTTCTCGTGAAATCTAGAACCCCAAGTCTTGGTTGGCGGAATGGTTTCTCTTACCAATGCCAAGCAATGAATATAGTTGGGTTATATATCGTCTGGATCGCCTAGGGCGATTTTTCGGGTTCGCTTCCTGTGTCATGTGAAATTTCGTTTGTTTTCCTAAAGTCAGACATTCCGTCCTCAAACTGTGTAAAATTTCCTGTATTATTTTGCTATGGTCGCTCTCATATTTTGCTTATCCGAGACAACTTGTCTGCGTTCGTCTTTTGGGGCACGTACAGTGTTGTTCTTCTCGTTATAATTTCGTATTCATACTGCTTTCATGTTGTCCCTGGCTCAGACTTTCAGTCTCCTTTAATCCAATATTACTTTGTCTGAACGACTGACCACAATACTCATTGTAAAATTACTTGGCCTTCTGTCGCCGACTGCACATTATGTTCTATTACTAGCCAAAATAATAATTGGGTATTACTGGCTTTGTGTAAACACACCCGCGACGTCCGGCGATGGACTGTTTATGTAATGTCTCCCTGTTGGGCGACATTTATGACTTTCTACAGGTGAATGTTATTACGTTTACAAGACTCACGCCGAGCGATGGCTATTGTTATGTCAACATTCCTTGTAAAATTGGTCAATTTTTCACGACTGATGAAAACGATGTCTGTGCCGACAATCAGTATAGAAAGTCGAAATACACACTCATTCAGTGAGAAATTTACCGACAAAATATTACCATTAGGTTTTTAGGAATTTAATTGCAGACTTACTCGCGTCCCGTGACATATGTCCCCCACACGAAGTCTTAGCTTGGGAAGACTCCTGCGAGTCAGGATGCATTTTACATTCCCTATTGTCGGCTGATGTTATCTCCTCGCTATCACTATCCTACTCATCTTCCTCGTTTCCACCATCCTTCTCCTCGTTCAAATCGTTCTTCTCGCAATCTTCCTCAGTTGCTTCTCCTGCATCAGCTATAAAGAGCTGCTCCCTTTCCTGTTTCAATATCGTGACCGTAGTCAAGAGTTGTCGCCCCTGCTCGACTACGTTCGTAGAGTGTGTCGTGATTTTCTGCCCACCTGCAGATGACTGTCTAGCCGCATTGGGCTGCAGTGCTGAGTTCGGATTTCCTTTATTCAAATGCTTTGTGGCTGCTCGTGTCCTGAAGTTGGCCGCTTCAGTTATGTGTCTGGCTAAGTATCTCTTTAGCAGAATAATATTATATATTTCCAGCTGATTCTCCATTGGAATCTTATAATTGGTTCGAGATGCCTTCTCGACCACTGTGTATGGCCCGTGCCATCCAATCTGTAACTTGTTCTGTTTGCTATGCATAAACAGTAAAACATATGCTATCTCTAGCTCACACTTAGGACCAGTCGTATTATATTCTCCGTCATGTTGACGCCTCCTCTTCCTCATACGTGGTCTGTTTACCTTACTAGTGGCTTCCTCCGTTTTCTCATGATTTGATGCCCCTCTCTGGCATTCAGGACCTGATCTGATAAATTGATCCATGTCCCTTGCGATTCCCTGCCAATAATAATGGTGGGTGATTCTTTGCGTAGTGATGTATTGTCTGACCTGACCACTAGATTCACTAGCATGTCCCATACCTAAGATATAAAATCTATATCGTGCTGGTACTACCTGTGGCTTATACTCATATCCGCGCTTTCCTACTCTCCTAAGGAGTTGTCCTTGCTGTTTAAAGCAGTCTCCTGGTTGCGATGGATTGTCTCCCTTCAGTCTCTTCTTAAAACAAGGGTCTACCGCTTTGTCGTTGTTGTGAGCTTGTCTCAGCTCTTGCGGATGGAAGTCAACCTCGTCTCTTTGTCTCTTCTCCTTCGCTTGGTCACTTGTCTGCACTGCAGCTGTGACTCTTGATTGACGAGTGTCTCCTAAACTCACATATTTGTAGCCTAAAATGACTTCATATGTATGATCATTTAAAACTGCCGTTCGTAGTTCTCCCTTGACATATCTGCCTTCAATGGGAGTCCGGGCGATAGCCGCCATCATTGGAGGATCGCCGTTACCTGTGACCTGAATTTCCACAGTTCCATCAGTCAATTGTTCTGGTCTAACCAGTCTTGAACTGATTTTCGAATCGAATTCCAGCCTGGAATCGAATACCTCTTCCGCTCTTTCTCTATTGACAACGTTGTGTTCCGAGGGAATCCGGGCGCTAGTCGCCGTCCCTACAATATCACTTTTCCTTTTCCGCCCCTTTGCATTAGGGTCCTTGTAATATTCGTTGCCAGGTTTAAACCTCTTCTTTCTTTTGAGTGGTCCATTCTTATTGACACTAACTCTCAGTGTGTCTTTCTTCGCTCTGTCGAAATAAAAAATGTTTCCCCACTTCTTTCTTCTGCTAACCAATCTTTGAATCCGACGACGGATCAAAGTTGGCCCTTGTTTGTCCTTATTACGTATCTTGTGTATCTTGCCCGTGGAATGGTCATAATTCAAGATACGGTGCAACCCATCTGTCCATTTATATCGGGTACAGTGTGTTGTAAATTTCGCGCATCTGCGCTGTGCCTTGCATAAAGCGCGTACACCAAGCTGTTTCCTCTTGTGTCGCCTGGTGTCTTTCCTTCTCTCTATCCGCTTAGTTTTTGTCTCGCCTACATATAGAATCGGAGTCCCATGGGTGTTGAGCTGCTGTATCCCCGCCGGCTCTACCACACTTTTCTCCTCATAATCCTCTTCTACCTCCTTTTGAAGAGAGTCGGGGGGGTGCCTCCGTGTCCGTCGTCCACCCTGTCCCGATAATCGTATGTGTTGTTATACCTTCTAAAGGCACACATTTCTCTCCGTAAGTTTTAAAAGTGGTAGGATCTGACTTTTCCTCGTCTTGGGTAAAGGCAGACTTAGGCGATGTGTGCAACTGTCTATTTCCGTGGATAATAGCGAATGCCCGTTCCTGTCCGGTCGCTTCTTTCCACGTAGAAGGGCCGGTGGAGTAAGGTAATAATTGTTCTCCTGATGTCAGGAGACAAGTGCCTGTTTTCTTCTTCCCTGTGATGCCAGGTGAAATTGTTTTATTCGAAGTCCCCTTGCAAGATCCATCGAAGGTACCGCTCGCAATTAGAGTGGGTTCTTCTGTGCCTTTTAATAACTTTCCGTTATCTCTGCAGCGGTGTCTGGAATCCATTGAATTAACTACCGCCGGGTGTGATTTTTCCCCCTCTTTTCTCCGGTACTTTGTCCTTCATTGTTCGGGTTTCTATATACGGCAAGCGATGGAGAGGAGGGCGGTTTCGGCACTCACTGGTGTAGTGATTTTTCATGCGACAATACCGGCACCATTTTTTCCCCTTGCCTCTGGTTCTGAGAAAAGGAGTTGTGTTGAGTTTCCTGTCTATGTGGATTGCAAAGCAAGTTGTCTTTCTTCCCCTGATACCGGTCAACTGCGCCCTTCTCGTAATCAGTTTCTCCTGCAGATTTCTTTGCATATGTCGTAATGCAAGGCGAAGATGGTGTGTCCTCTAGGCGATATGATAGCTCGTCTGCCACTTCATGGGCCGAAATACATATTTCTGGTTCAACTCTTGTGGATAGTTCAAATGCTTTAAGCAACCTCTTCATCCGAAGTTCGTGCTCTCTCTCTGCCTTATTTCTCTCTAACTCTGCCTTGAATCTCCTATACTCGGCCTCTCTCTCTCTCTCAGCTTCTAATTTCTTGGCTTCTCTCTCCTCCTTCTCCGCTGCTAATGTCAATCTTCTTTGCTCTACTTCTGCTGCTAGTTTATCTTTTCTCTCTTGCTCTGCAAGTTTGTCTTTTTTCTCTTCTTTGTGCGCCGTTAACATTTTTTCCACATATTCCATAAGTTCTCCTTTTTCTAGTTTTAAACTAGTTGCTTCCTGGATAATCGCAGCGCGAATTTGCATCAAATCTGCCATGATCAAGCTAGAATTCAATCTGCCTATCGCTACTCAAAATTATGTGAGAGAAAAAAAAATATAGGGCGAAGAAAAAATTTGTGCCCTTGGCCAAAGGGAGAACCAAAACAAATTTCCCGTATGCTTCGCTATAACCTTTACAGCCGTACAGGTAAATGACAATAGTAAAGAAAACCTTGGCAATACAATTCTAAGGCTTGCTAAGAATACCAGTCAAATATTTCTGACCATCAACTGCCTGCCTACCAAGAAAACAATACTAAAATGTTTCGTCTCAGTGGCTTAGTCGCTATTGTCCACTTGTGAACAAAAGGAATACACAATGTCGGGTCGCTCGTTCAAAGCGTCCGACTTCAACAATGCCTTTTGATCGAGTCCCACGTGGTACTACCAAAAATCCAGGTAAATTTATAATGATGACAACAAATCAATATTGGTAACCAGATGCAGTAATAAAGTGCATATAAATTAATACGGTGTAATCTTCTAACATGTGTCAATGTCTTTCTTAATATACTATGAATATCTAATCTTAATATCTAATATGAATATCTAGTTATCTAATACTCTATTCTGTGTTCTTTCCCTCTACCTAAGTAGAATAAGGAACAGTATAGAAGACAGTGAATAGGTTTATACAAAATTTGCAAAAAAGAATTATTTAATGTTTTAGTCTAGGGCAAGTCCCACGGTATATCCCGGACTGCAGCCCACAATTATGTCACAAAGTTACCCCTGTGAGGGTAACCAAAGAGAGTTATCTGTGAGGTGCCGGCTTTGTCAATGGCTCAGATTCGCCTGGCACCCGGTTGAAGATGAGCAGCAGGAGTGGAGAAGGTGAATATAAGACTTTGGGATGAATTCCCAGCATATAGCCCCAGTGATTCTGGATCTCGTGACATATACCTCCTACCACTCTATCTCCCCCTCTATATACTAACGAGCCCCCACTCCCCTATTACACTGAGTGAACAGAAGAGAAAGAGAAGAAGAACAGTATGTCTCTTTCGCACACTTTCGTTCCTTCTCTATATATGTGATAACGTGTGTTGGTAAACACAACTACAACATTTATTAATGTTCTGAAATATAACAACATTCAATTACACTGATACAAATGCAACTAGAAATAACATTAACTATCCCTGTGAAGAAAGATATTAGTTAATGCAAAATACACAAATGAATCTAAAGTCTACCCTATGTGATGATGATGAATTTAAGTAACTCCTAAATACTAACAAAAAGGATATCTTGTGTTTCTTGGTCTCTTGCTAACTGTCAATAAACTCTGGTTGTTTGAACACAATGGACAAGTCTTTGTCTGCCTACAATAACATTGGACGGTTCACTCGATTTCGCCAGGTGTCCACGGCTTGTATTTTTGTCTTTCACAATGCCTGTGTTGACATTGTCCCCGAGCGTCCGAGGTGTCTTATTCATGGGTGAGGTTGAACACAATGTTAGGCGGGTGAGACTTCGTCTGTTATGCAGATGTCCTTTTGTTGTCTTGGTATTTTGCTTATGTGGTGACGATGATGGAAATATGTTGTATATTCGTATTTGTTGGTGCATCAATTGTACAGGGAGAATCTGTCCATTACTGCATGTAATTTAGGATCTCGATAAATTTGGTAGGCATTTGGTTACAAAATCGTTCCCGTCGGCTCTTGTCACGTTGCTCATAGATTTCTCAAAGGCACTTGTTGTAAAAAATCATCCGTTGGCGACTGCCACTTCAGATCATTAAATTTCTCAAAGGCACTTGTTGTAAAAAATCATCCGTTGGCGACTGCCACTTCAGATCATTAAATTTCTCAAAGGCACTTGTTGTAAAAATCATCCGTTGGCGACTGCCACTTCAGATCATTAAATTTCACGTGGACAGCTATTTAGAAATGCAGCAATCCTTCTGGGTATTTTCTGCTTTCTTTTTGGGTGGGTAGTCGATGATAGAAAGACCCTTCACCGCCTGGTAAATTCCTTTCTGACCCCCGTGGAGTATTGGTAGGTTGTTGCCGTTAATTACGTGTGAGATGCGTGTCGTCGCAGTATCTCGGTCGGCCCTACTCTAAAGCTTGTCCTGTGATTAACGCCAACCACGTAGTAGACTAAGGATGAGTATCTCAAATGGTCCCTGTCTCTACCACTGTGATGGATAAAATAATGAACCCTTTGTAAGTATCCCGTAAACTATGCTACGCCTGTAGTGTCTTGTATGTGAAATCTTATCACTATAAGAAAGGGCTGTGCGGTGTTTACTGCACGTTTAACATGCAATGTAAGAGGCAAAATAAAAGTGTCTTGTATTTACTTCGTTATAGTTACTGGAAACTGTGCAATCTTATAAATATAATCATTCTCTGCATGGCGTTTATTGCAACCTGTACTTATTAGTGTGAAATATAATATTATAATAAACGTGACTGGTATTTACAGTGTTCTATTTATGGAAAATATGTATATATTATCTGAATGAAGTTAAGACATAATAATGATAAAGTACAAAATATATTACACTAACCTTGGTGTCCCTATACGAATTTCACTGACACAATGTCTTGATTCTTTCTCGTGAAATCTAGAACCCCAAGTCTTGGTTGGCGGAATGGTTTCTCTTACCAATGCCAAGCAATGAATATAGTTGGGTTATATATCGTCTGGATCGCCTAGGGCGATTTTTTCGGGTTCGCTTCCTGTGTCATGTGAAATTTCGTTTGTTTTCCTAAAGTCAGACATTCCGTCCTCAAACTGTGTAAAATTTCCTGTATTATTTTGCTATGGTCGCTCTCATATTTTGCTTATCCGAGACATTTTGTCTGCGTTCGTCTTTTGGGGCACGTACAGTGTTGTTCTTCTCGTTATAATTTCGTATTCATACTGCTTTCATGTTGTCCCTGGCTCAGACTTTCAGTCTCCTTTAATCCAATATTACTTTGTCTGAACGACTGACCACAATACTCATTGTAAAATTACTTGGCCTTCTGTCGCCGACTGCACATTATGTTCTATTACTAGCCAAAATAATAATTGGGTATTACTGGCTTTGTGTAAACACACCCGCGACGTCCGGCGATGGACTGTTTATGTAATGTCTCCCTGTTGGGCGACATTTATGACTTTCTACAGGTGAATGTTATTACGTTTACAAGACTCACGCCGAGCGATGGCTATTGTTATGTCAACATTCCTTGTAAAATTGGTCAATTTTTCACGACTGATGAAAACGATGTCTGTGCCGACAATCAGTATAGAAAGTCGAAATACACACTCATTCAGTGAGAAATTTACCGACAAAATATTACCATTAGGTTTTTAGGAATTTAATTGCAGACTTACTCGCGTCCCGTGACAACATGATAATAATCAGGAGGAAAGGGTGAATGGGGGAAGTAGGAATGAGAGGAATGGGCACCAAGACGAATAGTAAGACGCAATAAAAATTAGTAACAAGGGTTAATACAAAATTGTAAACAAATTATAAAATATACACTACAGTATATTTCACTAACGTTCGTGGACACGGTTTAATGTATGTGGATCTTTGCAAAAAGTGAGGTTTATAATCTTCAAATACAGTCTGTTCCGAACACATATGAACGTTATTATTTAGAAAGTAAATAACTAATTAAACATCGCGAAGTTGCTAAAGAAGTGAGATTAATAGTACTAGTAAATAAATGCACAACTTAATACAACTAATTCAAAACAATTCAGATAACTGAACTATGTAAACATTGTAAGAAAATTGTCACAAAACAAGCGCACCCATCCACACTGTGAATGTTAACAACAAAGTTAAGCTGCACCAAGAGAATGGCGGGCAGACAGACAAACAGGCAAACAGACATTGAGAACAAATATATACTAGCCGCCATTAAAAACGCATCGCATTAGTTTATGAACCACAACTCGTTGTGCTAAATTTAAAATACATGAAACCACTGATTTTACATTTCTGATCCATTTACTAACCCAAATTTGCTATATTATTAAACATGAGACAATTCAGAACCGGCTCCTAAGCTGTTGTCAACCCTAGGTGTAAAAACAAAAGTCGCACTCACTGTCATTCAGTCACAGCCATCATTAATACCGTGTAATACCGTTGATCAAGCCTGGGACGGTCATTGGTGGTACCTGTCGCCCGAAATCGCTGGTTCAGCCTCACTATCGTGGACTGGTCACAATTGAAATGTCTGGCAACTTCTCTGGTCGCCATTCCACTGCTGAGCATACCAACAGCTTGCCATCGCTCTTGTGACGACAGTCGAGGCATGACAAAAACATTAACAGACTTTCTTTCGATGAAAACAGATAATGGCTTTTTACTCGCTGAAACTTGACTAATGCGTGTGCCAAATTTCAATGTGATTCGACTTTTAATAAAGCCAGAATTTATCAAGCACGCAAAATTTGAAGTAAACATCACATCGACAGTAAAGTGGGAATACATGAACTTCATCACGTGCATACTTTCGGGTTTGAAAATCGCTCACTTGCATAAACATTTCAACAGTGAAAACATGTCACGATTTCGATGCGTTTTTAATGGCGGCTAGTATATAAGCATTATCCGACAGTTACTGGTCCTACAGAGACGTCGACTTGTGAAGTGAACAGTCACTGATAATGTTGAGGAGAGGGTTGTTGAAAATAAAAGCGAGATGGATTAGGCCATGATAGATGATTCATTTGATAGTAGGTGTGAGCTGGATGTTGAGGTATTGTTGTGGTATGAATGGGATATTCCGGCCACTAGGACCTCCAAGTGTAAGGTGCGCAGTTCAAGAGGCTTTGCTGATGTAGAAAGTTATGAAAGGTTGGATGTGCGGGTTGATATGGGAAAACATGTGATGACAGCGATGATGGGTGATCTCTCATTGGTGTCCTGTACGACAGCGGACCCTGAGTTGTTTGAACTGAGTCACTTACAGAGACCTTGGAGGATTGAGTGCCTCAGGCTGTTGTTGTTGAGGTGGGTCGTCGGTCGTAGAATGTTGCTGAAGGCTGATATTATTGGCTGTTTCCTGCACATCTGTAGTTCTAACAAGGGGTATGTCTTGATACTCCTGATTGTGTGACAGTGTTGTCTGGCTGGTGTTTGAAGTTGTGTGTATTGATGGAAACTCAAGGTTGTAATTCGCATTAGAAGAGTAGCTGGTTACATTCGTGTGTCGTTTAGAAGGGTACTTGGATGCTGATGTGCTGGTTGTGCCTCTGAGGGTGTTTTCTGGAAATTTGATGTTTATCGCCAACATACTGGTTCCTTGATCGGATAAGGAACTGTCGCCACTATAAAGATGCTTCTTAGGAGCTCCAGATGTGGCAAGGAACGAGGAGTGTTCTATAAATGTATGGTGATGTCTGATGCAATGCTTTTTCAATTTGTTTTGTATTAATCTGAACAGATTTCCGATAATGTGAGCGAACTGGAGGTGTAATAGCTGAAAAGCATATCTTTGCATTTGGGAACTGGAAGTTAGATGTGATTAGATTTAGCTCTGTTTGTGCCATTTCGTTATGTTTTAGCGCGTCCGACAGACCAATGTGCACAGTGACCTTGGCTACATTAAGATCAGTTTCATAGCTTTTAAGGAGGGTCAGGAGGTCCTGCGCAGATGCCCAATTTTTGTAGCGAACAGTGAACGTGTCTGTATCTGCTGTTACTAATTTAGATTTTCGAAGGTCCTTCACATTTTGTTCACCAAATATGAGGTGTTTCCTTCTATTTGAAAGACGTATGTGGGTGCCGGTGGCAGTGTGTGCTGTTTCTTGTGTTTGAAATATGCCGGGATTGTGTGAAGGTTTCTTGCTATGATGTGAACTGGCTGTTTCCGGTCGAAGTGGGGGCTGCCGATTAGAAATCTGGACAGGGATTGTGCTGACGTCTGCAGGGAATTCCAGAGTGAACAGGACATGGTCCTCTTTATGACTCAGTTCAGCTTGTGTCGATTGTTGTACTTCACGTCTGTTGGAATTTCCCTTTGAGTTTTCGTGTGTGTGACACAGACTATTTATTCTTCTGCTTTGTGCTTTTTTTCTGTTGTTGAGACTCGTTTCTTTACAGCTATTTTTGAGGGACTTATGATCAGCATGGAGCTGCTCATAAGCTTTTTTGAGGCTGCTCAGCTCTGCTTTTAGTATCTCCATCTCAGACAATATTATTCAAAATTGATCTTGTGACGAGTGCATAGGTAATCTAAGAGGGGATATTGTTGGACTAGTGTCAAAAGTGCTTGATAGGTGCTCTGTCTCTGTGATGTCACTTTTTGGTTTGTCTGTGACACCTTTTTGCACTCATCATTGGGAGTTGTGTTTGTTGTGATATCAGCGGGAACAGCGGAATGTGCGATTGCTAATTTCTTAGATCTGGAAGCTTTTGCTGGAATGCTTTGAACCTGCACATTTGAAATGATGGCCTCTCGGCTGACTCAGCAGTAGTTGCTGATGTCCATAAATTATTCAAGTCCGTATTAATCCAGTCTTTAATAGCGCACTCTGCACCTTGTACCATTACCTTATTTGTTGTGTTGTAGAAATGAAGGACAACCTCTCCTGAGGAAATAACATCTTCTACATATGAACCATTAGCATCAGTCCTTGCTTCAACAGTTGCGCTAGATTCATAGTATACCTTAGACAGGCTACGTAATGCTTCACATTTGATTAAGGTAGAAAATGTAAGAATCGCTCACTGATTATTGTTCTTGTAAGATAATGTTAAGGAGGGCGTGTATAGTGTGTTGGTCTTCAAACTTCTAGTTTTCTTTTTAACCACTTTAGTTACATTCAAAATGTAGTCCTTCTGTTTGGTACCTTTTGTGTTCGGTCGGGTCGTGGCGACCGAATTTATGTGTAGCATTGTGAATGAGAACGTTAATGCCCCGGCGTATTTAATGGGCGTGGAATGAGGTCAATTATAGCTGTTCACTCCGCTCTCATTGACAGCTTGACTCGTCGACACACATATTTATCGGTGACCAATTTCTAAAGTCACGGTTCTCTGACACTTCGTAGGGTGTAATAAAACATCCATTTCTGTCGGCTACCCCAATTATTAGTGCCGACCAGGTGGAACGTTTTGTAATTCCAACACGAAAGCGACTTACTATACTTATAATAGAAGATATGCTAGTCTTCATTTTTTCTAAAAATCACAGTTCCTTTTCACATGCTAGTCTTCATTTTTCCTAAAAATCACAGTTCCTTTTTACATGAACATAATAATATGTATTTCACGATAAAGCAACTAACATTGTGTATAAAGTGATATAAAAATCCTTCAGAAATATTGCTAGACATGCAGTTTAAAAATCCAAATGTAGGACTCCACAAAAACACGTCCGCACGCCATGAACGAAGGGAGAAGGATGAGGAGAAAGATAAGAAGAAGGAGAAAGAGGAGGAGAAGAAGGAGCAGGAGCAGGAGGAGGAGGAGAACGAAAAGGAGGAGGATGAGGTGGATGGGAGGCGACGGACTAAAAGATGGAGGTGAACGAGAAGAAGAAGCAGAAGCAGGAGGAGGAGGAGGAGGAGAAGAGGGATAAGCAGGCGGAGGAAGGAGAAGAAGAAGAAGGCATCACAGTTTTTAAAAAAAGTACAATAGAAGCTGAATAATGGACGAAAAAAAAATTATAGAGTGCGATCTATCTCTTACAGTTCAGACAATAGTTTGGAAGGGGAAAGGGGGGGGGGGGGGGGGCGGGGGGGAGTTAAAAACTTGATCATACAGACACAAATATGAAATCTCAACAAAGAATTACATGAAAACTAAAAGGCAGAAACAAATTGCTTCGCATCGCACATAAAAAACAAAACCCACAAGAAACCGGCTGAAACCGAACCATAGTATTATGGACTGAGAAAGATATTTTTAATTGTGTTTGTGTATATAAAAAAAAACCATTGTAACACGTTTGCCTCAACAAAATCACGACTTAAAAATATAGCACCAGGAATTATAGCGTGGCCACACCAAAAAAAAAACAAACGGAAAACAACTTAATTTACAACTCGTAGAGAACATAATAGTGTGAAGAATATACGTGTGTTCTCGCATGCTTATGTTCATGCGTGTATGTTAAAAAAAAACGAATTTCGCAATTTCCAACATACACAGAAGAAATAAAAGACACAACTCTTTGTGACAGATGTAAACAGAATGAACGAACGAAATATATTTTTAAAGGGTTGAGAATTGAGCACTCGTCTGACATTCGGCGCTTCTTTTCTCTCGTCTATTATACTGTATCCATTTATTCTCACTGGAATTGTTAATATTCATGTTTTAAAACAAAACCTAAAATACAGTAATTGGTTGACTAAACTTCAGAGGGCCTAGGGAACTAAAATTATGAACACGAACATTTCTCGTGATACATTTGATCTGTCCCGGGCCCGCTATAAAAAAAAAATTATGACATTATCTGCTTTAATTGTTTGTACGCGGCCATACCAACAATTAAGCAGAAAAAGTCAAATAATTTTTAGAAAATTAATTTTATGCAACAATTCTTTGTCATTGGAAGTAAGAAAGAGAGTTCTTCGTTGTTATATAGAACCAATCCTGACATATGGGAGTGAGTCATGGGCAATTAGCAAACAAATAGGGAAGACACTAGAGGCAACAGAGATGTGGTTTTACAGAAGAATGTTAAAAATACCATGGACATCAACATTACTCTTTTTGGCTGTCCTGAAAGAGGCCAATGCACAAATTAAACTTATTTCACAAGTTAGAAAGAAGCAATCCACTTTTTTGGGGGCATGTTATGAGAAGAGGAATGCTGGAATATATCATAACACCAGGTAAGAGTGAAGGAAAAAGAGATATAGGAAGACAAAGAGAGCAAATACTGGACAGTTTGACATCGTGGCATGGAAAGAAGTCAACAGCAGAATTGATAAATTGTACTGGAGACAGGAAGTTGTGGAGAGACATGATCTCCTACGCCACTAGGCACGGTACTTGAAGAAGAAGAAGAAGAATTTTTAGAAGCGTACAGCTGTGGCAGGTACACAGAACTTGATGACAATACACAAAACAAACTCTGAACGGGATCACAGTATTTGGTGACGTACACAAAATTGTGAACAGGAGTACAGAACTTTTCCATTTTTAGTGCATGTTAAAATAAAAGTGTGTAACCCAGGACTAGCCTTTCTTTGACTTGTTTCAAGCCAACTCCTCATAACGCAGCTAAACGGAAGAAGATAATGCATTACAACATTTAAATACACAATAATACAAAGTCTGCCGAATCTAAGTAGCACTGCACATGTCCGTTTATAACAAAGATAAATATATACCTTCCAGTGCCATTACTGTCTCGATGTGTCATTGGGAACGCTAGTGGAAAATTTTGCTGATGGTACCGGTTGTTGTACAACATACACACACACGCGTGTGCGCGCTAAAATATGTAGTTTAAATGTGTGTAGAAAACTGTATATTTTATTTCTATATTCACCATCCCCACTCTACTTAAACCGCTGATCAGCAATTTTTGTTCTCTCTTTCAAAGGGTTAAAAATTCGGAATGCAGGCCAGTCTAACATTGTGCCTTGGACATTAGAGACAGACCAGAAAAGAGAAAAAGAAGACAATTGTCAATTTAATGGCCAGGTTAGATTTTCTTTATTTTATTTCGTTTCTGTAAATAAATAAAACTTATTAGTCAAATGTTAGATGATAGTTATTGCTCCTTGTTTAAAAATTTGTTTCATGTAAATACAATAGATACCAATGAGTATATTCAAATTTACAAATAGGCAGTAATTTTTCAATTACCTTGTACACATGCGCAGAAAGAGAGAAAAAGAGGCACCAAGTTAAATTGCTGTGACATAGTTCGAGAGCAGTGTTGCCACAGCTGGGTATTTTTTACTAGATCTGGGTTTTTTGGGTTCTGTCTGGGTATCTGGGTATTTTCCACCCAAATCTGCATTAATCTGGGTATATTTGACAATTGGCATTTACAATGTATGTATATTCTGTGCACTGAGCATTATACATTATATGTATATTATAATTAAATGTCAAACATTATGTGCTATATATTTTTTATTCCACTTAAATTTAATTCTTGTTTTTAACCACATCAAATGGCGTTGTTTTTTTACTCGTTTACATCAGCTATCTATTTCCTGTTATTCTGTTAATGGCTGTCATCTACAATACTCAGTCATTTTTGCGATGTGTTTTAAAGTATTCGTTTTAAATTTTAGACTTAAGTGATGATGAAGGTACGCTAGGTAATTGTAGCAGCATGACGACACACACGCCACTGCGTAAAAAAGTGAAGCCATGGTATCAGCAGGCTTTTTGTGAGGAATGGCTAACAGACAGCGAACTAAAGGATTGGATAAAACCGGACTCTGGCAATCGCTATGCTGCGATTTGTACGGTCTGTTCCTGTACATTAACTAATGCCAACAAAACAGCTTTATTGACCCATAAAAGCACACAGAAGCACATGAAAAACTTCGAAGCCAAAAGCAAAACTCTGAACATTAACACGTTTTTCATCAAATCAAAAGAGCCCTGTCTCCAAGACAAAATTGCTAAAGCGGAGATACTGTTATCGGCTTTCATGTTACTGTTAAAATATCTCATTTTCAAGAGTTCATATATTGGGGTGTTAATAAAATCATTTTTATATAATTGTGTATTTTTGGTAATAAAAAATAAAATAAAAATGAAGAAATAAATACAAATAGGTAGCACACAGCTTATTTGTGCTAAAGTTGCACTAAAAGATTGTGTAAGCATCGTCTATCCCGTGTATGTGAGGCATAAAATGATCTGGGTATTTCTGGGTTTTTTTTTTAGAAGAAAATCTGGGTTTATCTCTAGAACTTGAGTGGCAACCTTGCTCGAGAGATATCAAATTAAATGAAACAATGTCACGCTATTCAATGGAGGTCGTTTTGAGCTCAGATCAATGCACTGTTTTACGTTGACAAGGAGCGATGATAAAGGTCTGACAATTTCACGGTTCACTTTGCCATCTATCGCCAGCAGTCCATGTTTCCTGTGCTTTGCAGTGAACGATCTCGGTGGGCAGTTTGTCTTCAAGAATCTTCCAGGTAGATAGACTGTAAGTAGAATGACACAATCATTCAATACCCTTTAGCTCCCCAAGGATCATAGGCTACGTCCCCTTATCACATACTCTTTCCATATTTTCCTCATCATTTTCACTTTGTTTCCAGTACTCTTCTCATTGTGTTTCTTGGTCTGCTTCTGCCTCTCTTGCCCTGGGGGGGAAGGGGGGGGGGGTCCAGAGCAGGATGTTATGCTATCCACGTTTTTCCCCTATGCTGAGGTTCCTCCTGTCTACCCCCTTCACACTTTGTTTCACACAGTCCCGGGACATCGATCTTGCATTCCCTTATTTCTGCTGTCACCTGTACCGTCGTCCCTTGTTCGTTCAATGTTCGGACATTCCAGATGCCAAATCTCGAGATTCTCCTAAACAGGGGTCGGCAACTAGTCGATCCCGATCTAACGGTAGATCCCAGTAGATCATTTGGTAGATCTTAGGGCGATTGCAGGGAGCAGGGAGGGGAAGAAAGATTTTTTAAACTAAGGACATTTCGGACTAGACCTTTCCCAGCATTTAAAATCGCGGTCTTCTTGGGATCAAAGGTTTTTTTTTTTTCCAGATTCCCAATAAAAACTTTCGAGCTGTCTACTAAAATATATTCATGAACTGTGTGAGATAGGTACGCTATCTTTTCTTTGTAATATTCAACACACCCACTCCTCTTCACCATCCCCTCTGACCCCCGCACGCACGCACGCATATATATATATATATATATATATATATATATATATATATATATATATATATATATATATATATATTATATATATATATATATATATATATATATATATATATATATATATCTACGGTAGATTTTTGGCGAGCTCAGTGTTTCTAAAGTAGATCCCAAGAGCTTCTGGGCTGCCGACCCCTGTCCTAGAAGAAAGAAGGTTAGTCAACAACACAGACTCCTTTCGGCTTTCTCCATGCTACGCCATTCGCCTCCTACCAGAGGACTTTCTCCTGTCTTGAGTGACTGAGTTTTATTTTCTTTAGTTGACTTGTTCATGCCTGTTGCAGTTTTTGTGGTTTGACATTTTTTTTTTTACAGGATGGGGGAAAACAGACCCCATGCTTGACCCTGATTAGTCGCTTGTTACCACATGCTTGGTAGGGATCAGTTTTTCTATTCTTTGCTCCCCTATCGAGCCTCGGTTAGACACGGGTGACTAGAATGATAACACTCGTGCCCAATAGTAAAATCTCAGCATACGTTAAATTTTCCGCGATAGATTTACTATTATTCATTCATTACGTACTGTTTGGTTTCCTATATCGTCATCAGATTTATAACATGTCATGCTGCCCTGACGCACCGGTTCAAGGTCTGTCCATATCGTCTTTTTCTCTTTTCTTGCCTGTCTCCGATTTCCAGAGCAGAATGTTAGATGGGCCTGCGAGCCCAATTCTTAAACCTTTGAAAAACAAAAGTTCGTTCCTTCTCCACGTTGTTTTAAACGTATCCTGTCTCTTACCTTGGTGATTGCAGAAAAAGGAATTTCTAAATGAATGTCCTGTTCAGCGCTAACTTCCCCTCTTGTTACATAAGCATCTGTGTGGTTATATCCACTAATTTGTCATTGGTGATCGTGTCATAGTATTTCAATTCTGTTATTTTATGCAAGCACCCAACTATGACACTACGCAAAATGTTGATTGTAGTTTGTTTTTTTACCCATATGCTCTAGAGAGCGTCCGATTCGCGCTGTGTTCTCTCGACAAAGATACTCGGAGGCGTCACACTTCAATCTACCCAGCTGTAAATGGGTTCTTGACTCTGCTCTTGAGTCAGGGAAGGCGAAGGCAGCGAGAAAGGGAACTGGTCCCCCCACTTCTCCAAACCGGACCTGGTATGGTGAGGTCTCTATAACACTTCACTACCCTACGGCACCATCTGCAATGGTACTACCCTTACCTTT
The DNA here is from genome assembly GCA_024509875.1 of Oreohelix idahoensis. NCBI lineage: Eukaryota > Metazoa > Mollusca > Gastropoda > Stylommatophora > Oreohelicidae > Oreohelix > Oreohelix idahoensis. The sequence continues at coordinate 10,656 of JAMPIV010016798.1, read as the reverse complement.
TCATATGTTCCAGAACTATGTCATAGAACGGCCTTGACATTTCAGCTGAAGATTTTATGTTTGGTTTTTGTTCGCTAGTTTAAATATCATGAATTGAAATGTATAACCGTTCAGTGACTGCAAGGTAGCCTCGGGGAGGTGTGGACATAATACTGGGATCTAGTGATTTAGCGTAATTGTATAGCGTGAAGGTGATAGATGGAAGCTTGCACAGCTAAAGTGACTAATCCAAGAACCATCCATAATGTGGCGATCGTCTGTCTATGGTTCCTGGCGGTCTCATTAAACTACAGCTCCCAGGGGATGGCCGGCGACTAGGTTGTGCCAATTATCTTGATACGGCAATAAAGATGCGTGGAGTCGAGAGGAGACGCAGCGACACAAAGGTGATTAGACCTCTCCAGGTGTGGATTTGCTTGCAACGTGGATAGAGAGATCTGTGAAGGAGAAGAGGCAACTCAAAAACGTGCATAGATGCCGCATCAAATTTTTGAGCGTCCATGGATATTCCTTCTTCTACAGTTTCATGTTTGCTACATGTTCATTGGGCCAGGAACCTAGCAAACATTAACACGATAGTCCCATTGCAGATACTTCCATAGGGATGTGAAGTGTTAAAGACTTCACTATACTAGGTCCAGCATCGACAGGTAGGGTGACCAGTTCATTTCCTCGCTGAGTTTTCCTTCACTAACTCAAGTGCAAAGTCAGGTACCCATTTACAGCTAAGTAGACTAAAGCGTGTCGATACCGTGAATACAACCCGGCACCTTTGCCGCGAGAGACCAGCGCTCTAACCACTCCGCGATCAATCGATCGCTCTAGCAAACATTATCGCTAGATACAGGTAAAGATAAACGTTGTCCAATAGCAAACATTATCGCTAGATGCAGGTAAAGATAAACGTTGTCCAATAGCAAACGTTATCGCTAGATACAGGTAAAGATAAACGTTGTCCAATAGCAAACATTATCGCTAGATACAGGTAAAGATAAACGTTGTCCAATAGCAAACGTTATCGCTAGATACAGGTAAAGATAAACGTTGTCCAATAGCAAACATTATCGCTAGATACAGGTAAAGAGAAACGTTGTCCAATAGCAAACATTATCGCTAGTTACAGGTAAAGATAAACGTTGTCCAATAGCAAACATTATCGCTAGATACAGGTAAAGATAAACGTTGTCCAATAGCAAACATTATCGCTAGTTACAGGTAAAGATAAACGTTGTCCAATAGCAAACATTATCGCAAGTTACAGGTAAAGATAAACGTTGTCCAATAGCAAACATTATCGCTAGATACAGGTAAAGATAAACGTTGTCCAATAGCAAACGCTGCCGTAGAGAAGTGAGGTGTTAGACACTTCCCAATGCTCAGTCCAGATTTTTTATGACGTGGCGTGACCAGTTCTTTTCCTAGCTGCCTTCGTCTTTCCTAACCCAACAGCAAAGTCAGGTACCCATTTCATCACTAGATAACTTAAAAATGTTTTGTGTGTTTTTAAATTAATCCTAAACATGGTAGCGTATCTGCAACACGGAATTCATAAAGTAGCGGCATAAAGATAATTAACTTGATTTGTCTTTACCCACTGTCGCTGAGCGTCAGCTTTTGGTGACCTTAATGCCATTATGTGGTACTGCGGAGTGCGTATAAGCTGTTTTTGGGCTGTCATAAAGTGTATTGTCTATGGATGGGTTGTGTGGTAGGAGGAGTTATCTCATTCCCTGGAGTGCAGAGCACAGTAGCAGATTTTGTTCTACTGCCTCCAACGGGTTTGGGCAGTGTCTACATTTTGTTTTAATTAGTCATATATATCGTTAAAGCTATAAAACATATCGACGTCTTTACCAAACGCGATGTCAAGGAACACAGGTCAAGCTATTAGCTGGGGGAAATAGGTATTAGCATAATTATACGTGTACTGGGCTTGTCCATTGGCAATCACTACTCGAGGTGTACACTATTTTGCTATTAAGACTTTCTATGCTAGAAAAGTCATTGTATGCCGGTGTCAAAGTCAACCAGAGGCCGGTCTCACAAGCACACGCCCAACGGAGCGGGTTATTCTTCCGACTGTTAATATTTGATGTGTGTGTTATTATATAGAAGACCTATAGAATCATGTTTAATGTTTGGTTTGATTTTAAGGACTATCTTCATTGCACACGGACAACTCCATCAGTGCTCCGATCTCCTCCCTTAGATCACATAAGGAGGATCTCAGTACAGTGCACGAATTTCGGAGCACCGGCTAGAATCCCAATGTGTGTATATAGGAGTCACATGTTCTGTAAATATTTTTGTATTAGGTGGTTTCTAATTTTAAAATTTTTGCCATAGCAACGGCCGTCGGGTCTACTCTTTACAATTTCCAACTGCCGTAAGATTTTTAACGTGCGCAACTTGTACACGGGACCTCCTATTTGTTCGCCCTTATCCGAGAAGGCTAGCCTCGCGATCTCACTACCCTGGAGACCCGCAGGAAGTATGACGTAATTAGGACCCACTGGTTCTGATAACAAATTCATAAGTTATATCCCCTCTACTGGGAATCGAACCAAGTACCTTTATAGTTCGAGGCGGACGCCATACCTCTTAGCCACTCCGACCCCTATGTTTAATGTATGATGATGAAATGAAAACATGCGGGTAAATATTAGATTATCATCAAAAGCCTTTGTGCTCCTTACTGAGCATAGAGCCACAACTGTAACTAGCCATCCTTGATGAACGCCTACATAGAACATTCAGATGCTCATACAACGGTGGATTCTGGGACAGTTTGTTGTAAATCACGAGGTCGTCACGTGCACAACCTCATATTAGTTGCCATGTACGACATGTATGATGGTGCAGACGTCCTATTCGTTCATTATCTCTTCAGAGACCCCCGGGAAGTAACCGGGGCTAAAAAGTAAATAAAAGTTAAAGGTAGTCCCATATACTGCTAAAGTCTGGAATGGATTTCACCACTATGTACGTTGGATTTGTGGACTACGAAAAGGCATTTGACAATGTAGACAGAAAATTAATTTGGAAATTGATGAGGCAGAATGGAGTTCCCCTGAAGATCATTAATTTAATATAGAAAACTTATGAAGACATGACATGCAGAGTTCTTCATGAAGGACAACGTACAGAACCGTTTGGGATAAGAACGGGAGTGCGACAGGGATGCCTCTTGTCTCCATTTCTTTTCTTATAGACTGGGTATTGAAAACATCGAAGACACACAACAGAAATGGAATCCAGTGGAATCTGACTAAACAGTTAGATGATCTAGATTTTGCTGATGACTTGGTTGTCCTGTCCCATTACCGTAATCAGATGCAGGACAAAATGAAAACACTCGATGAGAAGTCACAACAAGTGGGTCTGAAAATGCACAGGGAAAAGACAAACATAATTAGAATAAATGCAGGAAATGATAACGGGGTTAAACTTGAAGAAACACCAATACAAGATGTAGAATCGTACACATATCTTGGCAGCAATATAGACAAAGTTGGAGGGACAGACAAAAAGCAAGAGGAGCTTTCCTTGATTTGGGAAATATATGAAGATCAAGCGAAATCGCATCCAACACAAAAATGAGAATCTTCAACTCAAATGTCAAGTCAGTCCTATTGTATGGCTCTGGAACATGGAGAACAACAAAGACAACAACCAAAAAGCTACAGACTTTCATAAATGGGTGCTTGCGTAGAATAGAGGGATTAAAATGGTATGACAAGGTTACCAATGTGGAACAGATGACAAGAACCAGACAAGTGCCAGTGGAACAAGAGATGAGAAGAACACACACTGAGGAAACCTGTTGGTAGCATTACAAGGCAGTCCTTGTTCTGGAACCCCCACGGCAAGAGAGGCAGAGGTAGTCCATGAAGCAGATGGAGAAGAGAGCTGGAAACAGAGGTGAAAATGATGAGGTAAACATGGAAAGAACTTGAGATGATGGCACGTGACAGTAGGACTTGGCATGTGTTTGTTGAAGGCTTATGCTCCTCAGGGAGCGGAGGGTTATGAAGAAGAACATACTGCCAAAGGGGAATAAAGACTTCACTTTACTAATTCCAGCTTCGAGAGGACGGGTGTCCCGTTCCCTTATTTAATGCCTTAGCCTTCCCTAACTAAAAAGCACACTCAGGTGCTAATGTACAGCTGGGTAGACTGGAGCGTAACGTCACCATGTTTCGTACCCTTACCTTTGCCGCGAAAGACCAGCGCCCTAACTACTCTGCCAATCGGACGTCATTGTTTTAAAATATAAAAACTGTTGTCATCATTCTCTGGAGTACATTTTTGTTGTCTTCATTTTTTTTCTTGTGTGTGTGTGTGTGTGTGTGTGACTGTATATAAAAAAGGTAGTCTCATAGTAGATATTGCCGTAGGAGAGTGAAGTGTTAGAGGCTACACCATAGCTAGGTCCAGCATCGAGAGGTAGGGTGACCAGTGCTCTTTCACTCTGCCTTTTCTTTCCCTAACTCAAAAAGAAGAGTCAGGTACCCATTTACAGCTGGGTAGACTAGAGCATGTCGGTACCGCGATTCGAACCTGGCACCTTTGCCGCGACAGACATTTATTACAAATAAGGGAGGGAAACCTGAGGCCTGTAAACAGTAAATTAATATGAAACAAATATAAAGGTATGTTATCAGGCACTCGCAGGAAATAAAGAAGTAGAACACCAGACAACAGAAAAACAACAGACATGAGTGGCTTACCCAGGATTTGAACACTGGACCTTCCGTGCGACAACCCCGCCTAGCCATGCAAGCGAATCACACTATCCGCTCTGCCATCTACGCATCATCAAAAATGATGTTTCAATGGCAGGTCAATAGTGCGAACCACAATACACGACACCAGAAGTCCTCCATGGGCAGTTCAGCCTATTAATGACGCAATCACTTCTGTTGTATTTCTATCAAGCAGTATAGGCCGAATCCAACAAGACCCTTAGGACCTTAATACTGTGTCCAGTAAATGATAGTAGACTAGAACAGTGAGAACAGGATAGTGGGTAGGTTTGGTATTGTACAAACATTTATTACAAATAAGGGAGGGAAACCTGAGGCCTGTAAACAGTAAATTAATATGAAACAAATATAAAGGTATGTTATCAGGCACTCGCAGGAAATAAAGAAGTAGAACACCAGACAACAGAAAAACAACAGACATGAGTGGCTTACCCAGGATTTGAACACTGGACCTTCCGTGCGACAACCCTGCCTAGCCATGCAAGCGAATCACACTATCCGCTCTGCCATCTACGCATCATCAAAAATGATGTTTCAATGGCAGGTCAATAGTGCGAACCACAATACACGACACCAGAAGTCCTCCATGGGCAGTTCAGCCTATTAATGACGCAATCACTTCTGTTGTATTTCTATCAAGCAGTATAGGCCGAATCCAACAAGACCATTAGGACCTTAATACTGTGTCCAGTAAATGATAGTAGACTAGAACAGTGAGAACAGGATAGTGGGTAGGTTTGGTATTGTACAAACATTTATTACAAATAAGGGAGGGAAACCTGAGGCCTGTAAACAGTAAATTAATATGAAACAAATATAAAGGTATGTTATCAGGCACTCGCAGGAAATAAAGAAGTAGAACACCAGACAACAGAAAAACAACAGACATGAGTGGCTTACCCATGATTTGAACACTGGACCTTCCGTGCGACAACCCCGCCTAGCCATGCAAGCGAATCACACTATCCGCTCTGCCATCTACGCATCATCAAAAATGATGTTTCAATGGCAGGTCAATAGTGCGAACCACAATACACGACACCAGAAGTCCTCCATGGGCAGTTCAGCCTATTAATGACGCAATCACTTCTGTTGTATTTCTATCAAGCAGTATAGGCCGAATCCAACAAGACCCTTAGGACCTTAATACTGTGTCCAGTAAATGATAGTAGACTAGAACAGTGAGAACAGGATAGTGGGTAGGTTTGGTATTGTACAAACATTTATTACAAATAAGGGAGGAAAACCTGAGGCCTGTAAACAGTAAATTAATATGAAACAAATATAAAGGTATGTTATCAGGCACTCGCAGGAAATAAAGAAGTAGAACACCAGACAACAGAAAAACAACAGACATGAGTGGCTTACCCAGGATTTGAACACTGGACCTTCCGTGCGACAACCCCGCCTAGCCATGCAAGCGAATCACACTATCCGCTCTGCCATCTACGCATCATCAAAAATGATGTTTCAATGGCAGGTCAATAGTGCGAACCACAATACACGACACCAGAAGTCCTCCATGGGCAGTTCAGCCTATTAATGACGCAATCACTTCTGTTGTATTTCTATCAAGCAGTATAGGCCGAATCCAACAAGACCCTTAGGACCTTAATACTGTGTCCAGTAAATGATAGTAGACTAGAACAGTGAGAACAGGATAGTGGGTAGGTTTGGTATTGTACAAACATTTATTACAAATAAGGGAGGGAAACCTGAGGCCTGTAAACAGTAAATTAATATGAAACAAATATAAAGGTATGTTATCAGGCACTCGCAGGAAATAAAGAAGTAGAACACCAGACAACAGAAAAACAACAGACATGAGTGGCTTACCCAGGATTTGAACACTGGACCTTCCGTGCGACAACCCCGCCTAGCCATGCAAGCGAATCACACTATCCGCTCTGCCATCTACGCATCATCAAAAATGATGTTTCAATGGCAGGTCAATAGTGCGAACCACAATACACGACACCAGAAGTCCTCCATGGGCAGTTCAGCCTATTAATGACGCAATCACTTCAGTTGTATTTCTATCAAGCAGTATAGGCCGAATCCAACAAGACCCTTAGGACCTTAATACTGTGTCCAGTAAATGATAGTAGACTAGAACAGTGAGAACAGGATAGTGGGTAGGTTTGGTATTGTACAAACATTTATTACAAATAAGGAAGGGAAACCTGAGGCCTGTAAACAGTAAATTAATATGAAACAAATATAAAGGTATGTTATCAGGCACTCGCAGGAAATAAAGAAGTAGAACACCAGACAACAGAAAAACAACAGACATGAGTGGCTTACTCAGGATTTGAACACTGGACCTTCCGTGCGACAACCCCGCCTAGCCATGCAAGCGAATCACACTATCCGCTCTGCCATCTACGCATCATCAAAAATGATGTTTCAATGGCAGGTCAATAGTGCGAACCACAATACACGACACCAGAAGTCCTCCATGGGCAGTTCAGCCTATTAATGACGCAATCACTTCTGTTGTATTTCTATCAAGCAGTATAGGCCGAATCCAACAAGACCCTTAGGACCTTAATACTGTGTCCAGTAAATGATAGTAGACTAGAACAGTGAGAACAGGATAGTGGGTAGGTTTGGTATTGTACAAACATTTATTACAAATAAGGGAGGGAAACCTGAGGCCTGTAAACAGTAAATTAATATGAAACAAATATAAAGGTATATTATCAGGCACTCGCAGGAAATAAAGAAGTAGAACACCAGACAACAGAAAAACAACAGACATGAGTGGCTTACCCAGGATTTGAACACTGGACCTTCCGTGCGACAACCCCGCCTAGCCATGCAAGCGAATCACACTATCCGCTCTGCCATCTACGCATCATCAAAAATGATGTTTCAATGGCAGGTCAATAGTGCGAACCACAATACACGACACCAGAAGTCCTCCATGGGCAGTTCAGCCTATTAATGACGCAATCACTTCTGTTGTATTTCTATCAAGCAGTATAGGCCGAATCCAACAAGACCCTTAGGACCTTAATACTGTGTCCAGTAAATGATAGTAGACTAGAACAGTGAGAACAGGATAGTGGGTAGGTTTGGTATTGTACAAACATTTATTACAAATAAGGGAGGGAAACCTGAGGCCTGTAAACAGTAAATTAATATGAAACAAATATAAAGGTATGTTATCAGGCACTCGCAGGAAATAAAGAAGTAGAACACCAGACAACAGAAAAACAACAGACATGAGCCACTCATGTCTGTTGTTTTTCTGTTGTCTGGTGTTCTACTTCTTTATTTCCTGCGAGTGCCTGATAACATACCTTTATATTTGTTTCATATTAATTTGCCGCGACAGACCAGCGCTCTAACCACTCTGCCAATCGGACGCTCTGTATATACGGCGTCATAATACTAAATTCAACTTGTTCACGATTACAACGACTACAGAGTACTTTGTTGTAGACCATTCTAAGCGTACCTGTCGATGCTGGACCTAGTATGGTGAAGTCTAGCACATTTCACTCTCCTACGGCAGTATATACTATATAAGTAGTTCAGACTTTCTAGCACAACTTTTATAAAGACATCAGAGTACTAAATTTTAGCGCAGTCTTACAGTTCTCTGCAGTATAACTGTTATGATGACGTCAGAGCAATAGATTTCATATCAATGCGCTTGATTTTACTTTTAGAATAACCCCCGTACAGTTTATCATCAACGATCTTAAGCTCTCATTGGAGCATATGCCTTGGAAAAACTCATGACACATTCTCCTGGCCTGTGACATAAATTCCAGTTCATTCTATGTATTCTTCACTCCTTTCATTATTGTCTCCACTTCTCTTCTCCACGTTGTTTTTTTCAGTTACCCTCTGCCTCTCTTATGATGTGGATTCCACAACAAGTATTGCCTTGTGTGACGTATAATGGAAATATAGCCTACAGTGTCTGACAGTTTTTCGTGATCTCGCAGCGTCTATGATTCGCTAGCAAAGCCATGCAACTTACAGCCTGCGTTTACTCATTTTAATCCACGCTTCTTTTCCTTGAGAGATAAACAAACGGAACGTTTACCAACTTCCGCGACCTGCCAGTCATAACAGGGAGCGAACCTGGTTTGTTTACTGCGTTTCTCACGCGAGCTGATCTGTCAATCATCAAGATATCAGACAGACGCACGTGGAAACGCCGGACCTTTTTGAAGTAGCCGCACGGGCAGAAATATTTTCCCGAGGGACCCTGTGATGTTTGTACATACAGGGGGAGACAAGGCTTTGATCTTCAGAAACGGGGAAAATCTCGGAAGTGAACCCGTTACACAGTTTAAGTCTCTGTTGTCGGTTAGCAACGCCGACAGAGCCACCGTGGAAACCTTTTATCTTGGGAAAGAGAGGGTTCTGATTTCTCCGCTATGCAAAAGAGTGTGAAAATTAACATCCTCTAGAGATCATAATAACATGATGTATATAAACTGTGGCTCCCCAAACCAGTTATCAGTTGTTACTCAGAATTTTGGATAGTCTAAACACGTCGTCTAGAACCATTGTGGAAAGTGTGTTAATAACCTTCGTGGGGATTTCATTCGGATTTTCTGGTAATAGAAATGTGTGCTTAAGTGTTAAAATGTGTTAAGTTTTACCATTATAATTCACTGTGATTTCCTAGCGTTAAACTAGTGAAATAAAATAACGCGTAGATATTTCTTGCCAGTTGTTCAGTTAATGTAATTTCCATCACCCGCTTTCTCACACAAGAAGATACTGTTTAGCTGACTGAATTAATATGATAGGCGCGACTGAGAGTGGACCATAGAGTTCACGTTATATTTCATTTTATGTAATTATGTAAGTGAATAGTGATTAATATCATACGACTAAACAAACAGACGGCGACAATCTAATAGCTATTAATGACAGGTGATATTTGTTAAGTGCGCGTAGGGATAATTAAAAATTGACGTTGTATGCTGATCGTTGACCGGGCCAGGAGAGTAAAGGCTGCATGCCTCAACCAAACCTTTACTCGCTAAGCGACGCGCGATAGGATAGGCTAAAGACACCGTGTGTTTTTTAACTTTAATCAGGACTGACGGAGAGGATAAAAGATCGTCTTGTCCCCTTCCGTGTATATATATATGTAGAGTTATAATAGTAGCATTTTTTTCATAATGTTTCTCTATTCCTAAGCAGACCTGATCAAATGGCGACCAGCGGTCTATTGTGGTCTATTTTGGTCCGTTTCTTCATCTACTGATTGATTAATGTTGTACTCTTCTTGGCATTACGCGTCCCCAAGTTCAGTTGTGAACAGGAGTTGCCAAAGAGACAAATTAACATTTTAAATAGTAAAGTTAACTAGACTATCAATACACAGATATTTGTGTCAATTTATCAGCCCACTGTGGCGTAATACCAATAACATTTCTATCTGACTTTTGATAGTCGTATCATCGGATTTATCCAGCAAGTTACGCTGTTTCAAAATCGGCAGTCACCACAGAGCCAGCCGTAGGATTTACCACCATCATCAATTAACAATCGTTACAGTTTTTTTTTTCTTCAAATAATGGAAGAATTCTTTCACTGTTTGCGGTGAACACCAGATCTCGATTCTACATTAACTATTCGATGTGACATTTGTTGATTCAGGAATACACCACCAAATTTGGCGTCCCCCTCCTAAAAATCATATATGTTATAGAGGGTGGACTGGGGCCGACTTGGATAATACCCCTGACACTTTATGTATTCAGGAACCATTGTTATTCTAACGGGATATCACCAGAATAGGATAAGCGTGACTGATGTATCCACGTATGACAGAGAGAGTGAATATTTTCTTAGTTACAGAAACTGTACCATCATTTATTTTCTTTGCTTAAATATTGTTTACGTTACTGGATAG